>MDKI01144543.1:0-101012 GCA_005239505.1 Nicotiana paniculata
TTTATAGTCTAGAAACTTGGCAACCACGAACTTCTTCAAGCATGCATCTTATGTCTTGTACTTATTCTCAAGTACGTCCCATAATTCTTTCGAAGTATTTATCGCATTGTACACATTGTACAAGTCATCCTCTAAAGCACTTAAATATAGTCTTTGCAAAGAAAATCTGCCTGCTTCCACGCCTCAACAATCATGAACTTTTCATTGTCCGGCATGTCCGCAGCAGGCACTGGAGGCTCTTCACTAGTGAATTTCTGCATACCAAGTGTGGTAAGCCAGAAGAACACCCTTTGCTGCCATCCTTTGAAGTTGGCTCCAGAAAATTTCCCCGGTTTTTTTGCCGATGGAACAGTCGTCCGGCTCGACGAGGCTATCGTCGTTGCCGCAACAGTCGCAGAAGAATTTCCATTATCAATTGCCATTTCTCACTGTCACCAATAGAAGAGTTCAATCAATGGCAAAACCATAACACTAAACAATATTGTAATCAACAATAAACAGTATGTATAATAAATAAAAAATCGAAGTTCTTATATACTGTTTCACAGAAAACGATGAAGTTTTTATGTTCTTCAAATTGGTTTCTGAATTTCAAAATTCTGATGAAGTTTTATATCTTCAAATCAGAATAGTAAAATTCAGACAGAGTAGAAAACACAAAGGTTTTTAATCTCCACAAACAGAATACAGAATATAATAAAAATGTAATTTCCTTAAGAATGTTACTACTCTGTATTTCTGTAAAATAAAACAATAATAATTCTGAAAAATACAAAAACAGTAAGAAACCTCACTAGCACGGGCTTTAGCGCGGGATTAGTGCGGCCGCGCTAGTGGAATATACTAGAGATAGTGAGAAACTTGACTAGCGCGACCACTAGCGTGTGCTGAGCGCGGGCGCGCTAGTCCAGGCGTCCTTAGTTTTTTCTATGAAAATTAATATAAGAATAAACCGAGCCCATTGAATACACAATGTGTCCTTAAGGAAATTATTCCCCTCAAGTACCCGAGGTGTTGGAATATATCCTCCCAGGATAGAACGATTTAACTCACCGGAGTGTTGGTACCAAAAACGCCGGTGATTAACGAACCACTCGAAGGCTGTAAAACACATTGGAATATTTTGTGCAGAAGAAGAAGAAGAAGATCAGAAAATTTAGTAAGTAAAAATTGATTCAAGGTATATATATAGCCAATTTAGTATTGTTTCTGAAAAGGTTTTGCAACCTTTCAGAACAGCCATAGTTGTTGGAACAGGTGTGAATCCTTTCAGAACAGCCATAGCTGTTTCGAACAGGTATGAATATAGCGGGAAATTTAAAAATGGATTTAAAATAATCCAGGAAAGAAAACGGGTCGGACCATACCGAGTCGCGGGTCATTCCGGATTTGAAACTTTTCCATTAATTAATTAAATTAATTAATTAAATAATTTAAAAATAATTTTGTCCAAAAAGATTAATCAGTCGATCTGAAGCCGAAGCCGAGCCGAGCGAGCGAAGACGATGGCGTGAGGCTTGCCTTCTTCTCAACTCTTTAAGAGCTAGAAGAATAGTTTCTCTATATATACACTTAGTTTTTCTTCCCTTCTTCCAATGAGGGACAAAGTGCACTAATTCAAAATTTCAGTTCCCTCCATTTCTTTTCCCACCATTTTCCATTCACTCTCTTTAAGCTACACCAAGTTTAAAATTAAGCTACACTAAGCTTAAAGATCAACAAGAATGATATTTAATTCTTCACTATGTAGCTAATAGCAGCCCAACTACCCAAAATGAACAAAGTTTGTTTAAACTAATAGCTTGTTTGGATGGTTGTTATACATCATTTCATAATGTACCATATAATGTTGTATTATATTATATTGTATTGTTTTAATTTGATATATACAATATTTGGATAGGTTGTATTATTTTTTGTCGTTTCATAATGTCATGCACCAACAATATGAAGAATAAACTTGCAATATTATAAATAAAACGTAATGTACAAGTTAGAATTATTATATAAAAAAGTAGGTAAAGATAAAATATAAATTTTTAATAATATAGACGGACAAGATGAGAGGGAAAAAATAAGGTAACGATGCGTTCACACCAAATCGGTCGTTCCATAAAGTGGCACTTTTCGTCGTTACGTAACAACAGACTTAACGATACGATACAATAAAATTTAAGTAACAATCAAAATAAATATTATATTTAAAGTAACAATACGATACAATACAACAGATAACAACCATCCATCAAGCTGTAAGTCAATATTCATCATCTACGCGTTTTATTTTTTTTAGATTTTATAAATGACATACCTTCACTCATTCTATAGATTTGCACATGTCAAGAACAAGGGCCACCTAATTATTTTTCTTTCTTGTCATAAACTTTTGTTTTTGTAGAATTAATAGTTCATTGACTTGGTTTGTCATCTTGTCTCGAGGCAAAGGCGGATCTAGAATTTAAAGATGACGGGTATTAAAATTTCCTTTAATGTACACCTTACAATAACTATTAATATATTATTCATTCGGAACGATTGTTCGTTCATTTTTTAGTTTATTTGGACAATTTAATAAGCACTTTATTTGCAAATATAAAATTACATCAATTTTTCAGACCGTACTTATGAAATTTCATTGGGTATATATGTTATTTATTGTCGTATGAAAATTACATCTCACACATTAAGAAGCAAATATAATTAACATTTTAAAGAAGGAATCACACTTTTATTATTAATAATACAAGTAAAATCAATATTTTCACTAGGGAATTACATTTTTTTGTATGCTAAAAATAAATTTGTACAAGTAAAATAAAAGCTTTAATAAGGGAACTTCACCGATCAGTATAAGAAAAAAGAACATCTTCAATAGATAAATTATACCCCATAAGTAAATGCGGAATTAGATAAACTACAAGATCTCAAAACTTAAAATCATAAATCTAATGCTTGTAAAATATTCATCATAATTTATTACTAAAGAGATTTAAATTGTATTTACCAATCATAGAATAACACAAATTTTTATGTTATAAAAACATAAGAAATTATAAATCAATTTTGATCTCAATCTAAATCAAGACCCAAGTTTTTTAATTTTGAAAGAAGAAAACTAAAAGATCTGATATTAAGAGAAATGTTTATATTATGAATTTTTTAAATTTTGGAGGCTCTTGTTTGAGTGTTCTTGCTAAATATCATAGATAAAGTAATAGAACAAAGGGAAAAAATAAAAAAAATAAACGACAAATAGGAAATTGGGAGGTAGCTAAAAAGAAAAATGACTGGGAGAAAAAAATAAAAAGCACAAGGAAAAGAAAAAATCAGACAAGGTTCAAGATAAATTTCAACTTGAATTTTACACACGAGAAAAGCTTTCAAAAAGGTCTACCAATCATGGCATCTTTGTCTAGTTTGCGGATAGGACGGCAGGATCATATATTTAACCTAATTTAAATTTTTTTACATATAAATATATGATAATTTTAGCAACCGAACGTGTGTCATACCACCAACCCATAAGGGTGGATCCGCCCGTCTCGAGGATAAGTGTACCATCAGTTGATATTCTAGAAGACTCCTAATGTCATTTGATCAGTCCCTTGTTAGATGTTGGAGCGTTGACTCGAGATGCAGTGTGCTGTAGTCAATGCATTAATTCAGTGTCCGTTGAATGGTGAATAGATAGATAATTATAAGAATAAAACTGGGACATGATTAACATGACCTTGTTTTATAAAGATATAGACATTATCCAATCAATCAGAAGAACAAATCAAACCAAATTATCTTCATTCCAGTTTAGTTCTTTTAAGCATTTCTTACCGTAGCGGACTCAAGTGGTGGCTAGGGGGTTCAACTGAACCCGCTTCACTAAAAAATAATATTGTACATATGTATAAATTAAGATTAAAGCTGCATAAATTTTATATAAATATTTATTTGAACCCACTTGACAATTACTATTTTACTATTAAAGTTATATACTTCTAAGATTGAACTCGCTTGCACAAAATTTTGGGTCCGCCACTAGTTTCTTATATCTTTTATTTATAAGCTTCCGAGTAAATTTCATGAGTAGTCATTCAATTTTGTGTTCATTACCCAAATGTTATTTTTTCTTTTTTTTCTTACATAAAAGTCATTCAACTTTGTATTCATTACTTAAGTCACTTTTCTTTCTTTTTGTTACATAAAAATAATTTTAATATACTCTAGCTATCACAATAATAACTTTGACAAGATTTTACAAACCTTTCACATGAAAAGTTTATTATGCCCTTGACATTATAAATTCTCTCATTTGTGTGATACTTTCTATATTATATGCTATATAATATACGTTTACCTATGTATTTTACTTAAAATTAAAATAACTTAATATTATTTTATTTATTATTTTTATAATATATTCGTACATTTAACTTTTTCTTAATATTAATTTTCAAGATATATAAGTAGCATTATTAAATTTGTCGGTAATATTACCGTGAACAAATCTCAAGTCCATGTTCTTAATCATGCTTAATGAAATATGTTTAGTGAAAATTAAAAAACCAAAGCTCATTGATTTATCATCCAAGCCATACCCATTAATTTAATAAATAAAATACCCTTAGCAAAATGACACATCAGTTTAATACTTTCAAATAAATAATATTAACAAATAAAGCTTTAAAAAACTTAATATTAAACATAAATATCTTCAAAACTTTTTTTAAAATTTTTACAGACTATAAAAAACTATCATTTCTTAAACAAATATATTTTTATTATTTTAAATAAATATTTCTTTATTATTTTTATATTTAAAATATGTTCATGCTTGAATATGATTAAACAAATTGAGTGCCATAAAAAAATCAAACGAATGGATATATTATAAAAATAATAAATAAAATAACTTAAAGTTATTTTAATAATAAGTAAAATACCTAGGTAAAAATGTATTATATAGTATATAATATAGAAGGTATTACATAAATAAGAGAATTTATAATGTCAAAGACATAATAGATTTTTCAAGTAAACGTATTATAAAATTTGGCCAAAGTGGGTTTTGTGATAAATAGAGCGAAGTAAAATAATTTTTGTGTAACAAAAGAAAGTAAAGTGATTTGGGTTATGAACAAAGTTGAATGCTTTTTATGTAACAAAAAGAAGAAAGTGACTTTTGCGTAATGAACATAAAGTTAACTAATTTTTATGTAACAAAAAAAAGGAAAATAACTTTTGCGTAACGAACACAAAGTTAATTGAACACCGTCAAATTCACTCTAAGCTTCCTTGCAACTTTTCTTAGTCGTATCCTAAGCTAATTTAGTTTATCATCCAATTCAAGCACAAATTGTCAACGCACGACTTTCAGTATTAGGACTCCTTCAACAAGTAAAGCCTACGAATTCTTACACTAGCTGTTTTTTTTTTTTTTTACATCATTTGGTTATAAAATAAGTTGTGAAAAAGAACAAATATGGACATATAGGCTATAGCTGATAATCAATATTATATTGCTGTCTTTTCAACATCTATCATGCCTAACCTCCTAATATTAATATAGTTTAAATGAGAGTGTGGGGTTAGAATATTGGCCCTTCTTTTTATTTTACTGTTCGAAATATAAATGCATGCCGGAGCAGATGATACAACAACAACAACGAATCCAGTTTGATCTCAATATTTGGGGTCTGAGGATGGTAGTCTATACGCAGACTTTACCCCTGCCTAATGCAAGTAGAGAGGTTGTTTCCAATAGATGATGGATAAATAAATAAACTAGTTGACGAATATATAGCATAAGCCCTTTTGACTTTGAATTTTAGCAAATCATAATTTCACAGCAAAAGAAGAGAATGCAGTTCAAATCCAACTTGGAAAAGGATATATCAGCAATAGTCATATGGTTGAGCAAAGAGACGTATGTAATGCAAGTTGAGAGTTGAGACGACCACTCTACCGTTGACCTGCCACCTACCTTCACTTAATGAATATGGTTGGAAGAGTTACCCAAAATAGATAAAACAGTATGAGTCGTTGTGTAGTTTTAAAAATAATTGACCAATCTAACATAAAGGATGCCCATTAGCTAAATATTCACAACTAATTATCTATGAATACAACATTATAAGTGGGAAACAAACAGTTTGTGATAGAACATAAACCATGAGATTCAAGAAACTTAAAAGGAATCCCACATGACGATGATGGAAAAAGAATAAAGGATAGGCAGAATGAGATATATTAACAGTGAGACAAAATCAAATATTTTGTTTGGGTTTGTTTACATGTTCTCCTACTTAACCAGCTATGGCTATTTAAGAATGGCAGAGGAATTTCCAACATAAGGTAAGGAATGTGTAACTGAATACACTAATTATTATTGCATCATGTAAAGAATACCCATGCTTTGGAACAAAACATCAGCAGTTACATTGTCCAAGCTACAATGGACCGGCCAGAAAATGGTATAACATCTTGGAAAACTATATTGCACAGTACCAAATGCAATCTCAAATTGCTACAACAGGCAAAATGCACAAAATTACTGCCAATAGATCAGTCCAAGAGGCGTGAGACCATTGCGTTGCTGGATTCAGGTCCATGATTATTTACACTAGGGATGATGTTAACAGGAGATACAAACTTAACGAACTCTTTGAGTTCTGAAAAGCTGCTGTGTTCACTGTATGGTACTTCATACCTGAGAGCAAAACAAATGATGTTCTCATCAATCAGTTGTGTTTAACCATGCTAATCGGAACAAACACATGCTGGTTCAGTAGTTAAACGTCATCCATTGATTTAGTACATTGACTCAATTATAATTACGTATGTAGCTAGTTTGACTCATCAAAGTTAAGTAGACAATAACCTGATGATAGTACCCTGCTGCCACCTGCTTCCAGTTGACTTCTTCTTTCCTTTACCAAATGACCAACCAGTTGGAGAGAAAGCAACAATAAGACTGTACCGTCCCTGTAGAAGTAACAAACTGTTACATCACCACTCAAATTTGGATCAATACATAAAATCAAACACTTAACAAGTTAAAATCATTGAGCCATTGTACGTAGAAAAGGCTTTCGTAGGAAACACTTTATTTCCTGAGGTCAATGACAAAGCTAGTGTAGATTTAAGAATGCCAGGAAACTTTCAGTTTTGGTAGAAAAATGGCATAAGTACAGAAAAAGTTTACCAAGTAGTCATCTTACTGTTGCTTAGCGTTCAAAGTAAAAGAAAGACGAAAGACATCCTAGAGAAATGCTAAAGCAATAACTTATACTTCCTCCGATTTATTTTATGTCAGTGTCTGCGATTTTAATCGACTTACATAATTTGTTAATGATGAGGAAAGGGAATATTAACATAGTGGTTGAAAAGAGAGCAAACAACATATCAACGATTAAGTGTGTATAATTTAATAGAATGGTTTCAAACAATTTGAAGCGACCCAAAATGGAGAATCATATTAATTAAAACAAAGTAAGCAACTATAAAGAGAAAAATATAATAATCTTAGGTGCATGGTATGTTTCGTTAGGGTAGGATGTCGACATCACACCCCTTGGGGTGCGGCCCTTCCCCGGACCCTACATGAATGTGGGGAACTTCATGCACCGGGCTACTCTTTTTTAGGTGCATGGGATGACGGCATATAGGAATGAGGAGACGAAGTTAAACACAAATACTGAAAAAACTTAGAGAATGGCTAAAGGGTTTGAATGAGAGCAATCAAGACCTACAGAGGTGTACCAGTTAAAGAATTTAGCTCTAGAATTTTGTGCAAACATTTGGCTAGATAGCTCTCTTGGGTCTTGCAGAGAAAACCCAACAACACCGAGAAAGCACCTAATTGATGTCAACAAACCTGACATATTTGTAGTCTAGTACAAAGAGTACGTTGAACTAAAGAAGACAACTATGAGCAGAGACGGAGCCACGATTTGAAGTTTAAGGTTTCTGAACTTGTCATTGAACTCATAGCTCGTCTTAATTATTGGGTTCACAATTGCATATTTATACATAATTTAGTGAAATTTTTAATACAAATACATGGTCTAAGCAAAAGCTATTGGGTTCTTCCTAACATGTATCTAATGCTCTAGCTTCGTGACTGCGTGGATACATATTCAACACGTGTGTGTATAACTGTTAGATATAGATACATGTAGTTTTTATCAACTTTAAGCATGCAATTTGTAGATTTCACATAAAATATTTATATCCATGCCACACTTATTAGACACGAGTATGTATTAAGTAATACAGTATCGGACTTCCTCAAAATTGATAACTAAGTTTCTCTTTAAAACGTTTTTCGTTATCGCTTGTCCCTTTAGGACTTGTTAAGAGAATCAAACAAACATTTGCTAAATTGTACCCAAAATGCAATAAGGAATTGGTATTCCAGCTTTGATAGATTTTCTGAGCTTGTATAAACTTTTCAATTTTAACAAAATTAGCGCCAAAGAGGCGTAAGGTACAAAAGTCTTAACTTGAATGAAGTGAAATGAATAAGCTTAGAAACATGAAAAAGCAAAGCAGTTTCTCTATTTTCCTTTATTGCCACTAGTTTAGAATTGTATGTACGCATGCAACCATTTTCTTGAAATTCAATAAATGTCTGGATTTTTTATTTTTTTTGGATGTAAGTCAGTCAAGCAAAGTTGTGATTTGATCATGGCTCTCCATTATCTCAAGACCTTAGTGGAACAGCATTAACCAAAACATGGCAAAATCTTATATGAATTTGGATTATTTTAAGCATCCAAATCATCAAGTCACCTTCTTAGTTTAGGCTATATAAACTCCTAGTTATTCCATTCTCAAATACACAGAAAAAGAATCAATCCAGTCAGCCTTAGAATACAAATATTCTCAATGGGGAGCCAAATAAAGAAGCAATGGTCTCAAGTTGCTTCTGCTTTGGCATGTTTCTTGATTGCAACTTGCACTATGGCATATTCATCCGATTCTTATAAATCGCCAGTTTCAACGTATAACAAAGTACCAAGCGCAGTAACCAAAAGTGACAACTATCATATCCAGCCACTGTCACAAGACAATTATGAAGTGCCACAAGTGTCCAAGAACCAGTACAAGGTACCCTCAATGCCTAAGCAGGAATACAAGGTACCATCTTTGCCAAATAATGGCTACTACAACAAACCATCAGTTCCAAAAGATAACTACAAGAAGGTGCCATCTCTTCCAAATGATAACTACTACAAGACACCCTCAATGCCTAACCAGGAATACAAGGCGCCATCTTTGCCAAAGAATGATTACTACAACAAACCATCAGTTCAAAAATATAACTACAAGAAGGTGCCATCTCTTCCAAAAGATAACTACTATAAAGCACACTCAATTCCTAAACAGGAATATGAGGCGCCATCTTTGCCAAAGAATGATTACTACAAGAAACCATCAATTTCAAAAGATAACTACAAGAAGGTGTCGTCTCTTCCAAAAGATAACTACTACAAGGTACCCTCAATGCCTAAACAGGAATACAAGGCGCCATCTTTGCCAAAGAATGACTACTACAAGAAACCATCAATTCCAAAAGATAACTACAAGAAGGTGCCGTCTCTTCCAAAAGATAACTACTACAAGGTACCCTCAATGCCTAAGCAAGAATACAAAGCGCCATCTTTGCCAAAGAATGACTACTACAAGAAACCATCAGTTTCAAAAGATAACTACAAGAAAGTGCCGTCTCTTCCAAAAAATAACTACTACAAGGTACCCTCAATGCCTAAACACGAATAAAAGGTGCCATCTTTGCCAAAGAATAACTACTACAAAAAACCATCATCTTCTCCTCCACCACCTTTACTACTATAATTCACCCCCTCCTCCTCCACCATCACCACCACCTCCTTACTATTATCAACCATCCTCAATTCCTTCCTCATCACCACCTCCTCCATACTATTAAGTTTTCATCTTTCATGTTTCCAGAAGGTCCTTCTTCACCACAAAACATAATTCTAAGGAATCTCATTTTGTGAGTTAAAGGCACCATAGCAAAATTTGTAATTCTTCATTTATTGTTTTCCTTTTCCTTTTTTTTTTTCGGGTTTGGGGGGGGGGGGGGGGGGGGGGGGGGGGGGGGGGGGATTGTTGCAGGTGTTATATCATTTAAATTTGTATTTTGTTAGTATAGAATTATTCAATTGAATACAAATTCTTTTTTATTGAGAGTTTATGTACTACTATCTTTTATCCCTCCAACAATTGTAGATCGACTGGCACTACTGGGATTGCAGAAGTTCAGTATTATCCAAATAAATTTAGCCAATTTATTGAACTGATCAAAGATGGAATCGCACAGCTTGCAGGCATAATAATCATACAAAGTCATTTATCTATTTTTATTAAAATCATATACTCACTCCACCTAAATATAAGCACTATTACTATTTGAAAAGATCAAAACCAACTTTTTCCTGTCTCCAAGATACTTAAAGCATCAGATTGCGGCTGCATCAGAATTTGGAATCATCACAAAACACTTGAACATCAAAAGACTTACCGCATACTGATTAGAAACATACTTCAATCTTTTGAAGCTAGCCAGTGTCCACATAGGCACAACATGAATTTGGCTTTCCTGCTCATTTAATGTGAAAAACTGCATATCTTCTCGAGGAAACCCCAGACACTCCAAAATGCGTAACTTTGATGCAGTGATATAGACTTTCTTCTGTAGAGCACGAGCAACCTCCACAAACAACCTCTCTTTTCCTGAAACAGTTAGTGCAGAAACCATGAGAAAAAGCCTTCGGATGAAAGCATTAGACATAAGATACTAGGTGGCTTTTGAGTTTTTGGTCATATTTACCAAGCAATGTAAAGACTCAGATATGAAGTCTACCTATAGTATAGCTACCAATGAGAAACAAGGTCTTCGAGTTGAAAGTTTCAGCCTGTATTGATTCAATAACAAATTGAATAACAGACTCCTGTTTTGGAAAGTCATACTGCAAGGCGAGCAAACTCTTAGAGCATTTGAAGTATTTAAGGAAACATGCTGATAAAACACTGAAATGTATCCAACTGTATAAACAAGAGTTTCGCAGTATCTGCTTCTCAAGCCATAAAGAAAGAGTACCCGATATTCAAGGGGATATTTGTTAATATGACTGTTTTCTATACATTGGTCCAGACAAAATAGAGCTTGTACCATTTACACTTAAATACTTGTACCTTAACTGAGAGCCAAAACACACCCAAAAAAGCAGATGTGTTAGACTTAGACCTATTAACTATTAAAATACCATGATATCCATATATTTGGCATTCAAATACTTATATTCTACAAGTTAGTAGTAACTCCCTATGACTTATATATATTCATTTTAACAATGCCATATTTAGCATGATAATACTAATAATTGCTACTCCATTTTGTCCCATTTTAAACAACCAAGATCGACTAGGCTTTAAGTTCAAATTTGGATTGACCTGTGTATTATATTCATAATAACATAAGAAATAGTTAAAATACCACATTCCTGCTAGAATTGAATTTATAATGAATATAAATTTTAGTAATATGTGAAAGTTTTATGCGATATTACTATTTGTAGAAGAGAGGAACATTATGGACCATTACAAAATAGCAAGTGTCACCACAAAAGCAAGCACATAATTATTGGTAGGTTGTTTGACTTCATGACAATGAATGAATTATCAAACTAAAATACCTGAGGGTCACAGTATGTTGTATCTAGGATGAGAGTGTGGATACCACAAGTCTGCAAGATTGAATTCCTTGTCATCTCTTCACAAAATCGGAAATCCCCCGTGTGCAGGACAGCCTATTGCATGAAACAAACAAGATATCCTCACAAGAACAATCAAACTAGAACTCAGAAAACGCATAGGGCAAACCAATTTGTACCACACCTTACCATTGGGTGGCTCAAAAAGGATTATCAGGGAACCCGGGCAATGGTTTGCATCAAAGCATATGACATCAATCCCTGCGATGTTGATCTTCTGGTTGATGGGTAAAACTTGTATCTTGTCCCATGGGATTCCAATCTTCAGATTAACAAGCTTTGCCGTAATTGAGGAACAATAAATTTTTCCATGACAGAAGGACTTAGTAAGGCCTTGATAATCTACAGAGATATAGGACAACAAAATTCAAAGCTGGACTGATAAGCTAATTGCTGATCACATAAGCATCAAACAAGATATCATATACACAAATAAGGATACATTCTAACAGTTCTCAATGAATGCCATGCCAGCAATTAATCAAGTAAGAACCTAATGCTGATTAATATCTACATGATGATATCCTCATTACAAATGTAACATCCTGAAATAACTCTTCTAAATAAAAGATACAAGAAGTTATCAATTGACTTTCATGATAGAAGAGAAAATTCTATTCAAAAAGAGAATAAAAAACGTAATCCTATTTTTTAAAGAAATATAAATTTATATGTGGTAACCATTGGGAAAACCATAACGCAACCTTGACAACTTCATTTTATTGACAAGCACGTGAAAGTAAATGTGCTTTTTTGTAATTGTTAAACATGAAATTACTCAATCGAGTAATCGACTGATAGTGTACTTCAAAACTTCTGCAAGCAATACGCGAAAGCTCTAAAATCTCATTAGAGAATCAAACTCAAACCAATTATTACCTCCATCTCATTTTTGTTGTAGTTTGACTAAACACGGTTATTAAGAGAAGAGCCGAAAATGTTAACATTTAGCATTTGTTGCAGGAAGAAAACAATGGACTTTTGTGTATTTGGAATGCAGAAAATTGTATCATAGAGAACTAAAAGAAGGTTCCGCAACTTTTTTTATCCTTTAAAGGAAAGTGAACACATTTTTGGAAATGCCCCTACAAGCAGAGTTAAAAGAGACTGGCCTGCGAGCTGATGCTATTTTCGTTGTTTCTATTTGTGCTGGTTCAGCTATGAACATTTGAAAATATGGTTAACAGAAGAGGTCTTACGATCTAAATGGAAGTGGCTGAGGAACCAATGAGAACAATCTCTTCTCAAGTACTTGAAAGCGTCCTGCAATGATGTAAACAAGACACTTTTAGCAATTTTCACAATTGAGGTAAAGAATAACAAGTTAACATGCTAGCAGTTGAAAAAAAGCCTGGTCCTTATTGACATACTGCAACAATTTTCATTAGCAATAACCAAATGCACAAGCATTAAGATGCAGGGAATCATACAACTAGTTAAGCCACTAATACAGTATAAAATACACATGCATTGCTTTGAATCAGCACTGTACTCTCCATTATATGAAATCCAAACAAATGTGTGCATACTATGGAGAGCTTCCAGTAACATATGTGCATTTTCAGCATCCAACTTAAATTTGGTAAAATGGATGCTGTTGAATAGTAAATTATGCAATTTTTCCAACAACTGAGATGATACAAAAGTCCGTGTAAGTAAGTTATTTATTTAGGGTATTTACCACTCGGAATGGTGTTCCTGGTACAGAACACCACATGGGAATATCTTTAGATTTTGCACTCTTGGCTGGATTTTTCTTCTGAATTCTCTTACGGGAAGCATCTGAATGAGTTCTTCCAACCTCCGTTTGTGCCCTATCAGTAGCACAAAGTCTCTTTCTTTCCGAAACAGAACAAATAAAATAATCTGTTATCAACTTGCTTGGTTTAGTACCGGCATCATCAGGTACAACTTTTGTCACATCTCGCCGAGCTACTTTTTCCTCGGCAGTTTCCTTTCTTAGCTCCAAAATAGAGTTAATAATCTTTTTCCTCGGACCAAGAGCAGTGACACCAATGCTAAATAAATCCTGCAACGTAACTTGAAATAGTGGAATTAGATGGGCAAAAATACAAACAACAGGAGTACCGACTTAAGCTTAGTAGTTTGAGCACCAAGTGAAATAAACAGCTTTAATAGTTTGGTCACCAAATCACATAAATAAGTTAACAGTGGAAATAACAAGCACAACTCAGCAAAGCCTCTCTTTACAAGTCCAACTTGGAATGGCAGAGGAACAAGTGTTGATTTACATGGTATCTGAATTTGCCAGGTATTTTTCCCTCCAGGGAAGAAAATTCAAGTCTTACTTTTACCAGGATCTTTTTTGGCTTGAACCTAAAGCAAATTCTATTTGGGCACTACAGAGATGCTCCGGCAGTACTCAAACAATAATAACCAGAGAATTATCACTTCAGTTATCTTTTAAATGATTCTTCAAGACTACCCTTCTTTTCAGTTCTCACTGTTCCGACCTTGTTCTGAACCTCCAACGGCAAGCTCCAAATAAAAAGTTGTAATTCAAAACTTGTAATGAGAAACAAACAATGAGATTGATGGTTACGATATACATTTTTCGTTCATGTGTCTGAGGGGGGTGCATATAAAGGAGGGTGCATTCAAAGGAGGCAAAGGCTGCACCATATTCTAGAAGGGAAAACATACGAAGGAGAATCCTTGAGACCATGACCTAACCCAGCCCCTGAATATCCCACCTGTGGTTCCATATAGCCAATTAGAGAAATAATTTCCCTTCACATATTACCTAGGGACATAAGCACATTAGCTTGTTTCAAGTTTTAATATGCTCTAAAGCATTTTAACCAGCCCAATTTCGTGTTTAAAACTTTATGCATACAACAGAGTCTTTAAAGACAACTATGAATAATGGCCACTTAAAGATAACAGGTGCATTTGTGCATAAAAGCTGGACGTAATCTTTTTTTTCTTTATTGGTACAAAATATTGGACGTAATCACCCTCACGGGCACAAGCACACATTTGTTTGTGTTCCATGACTTTAGAGATATGTTAGTTTTATAGTGAGCACGAGGATATTAGTAATGAAGAACAATAAGCAAACCTCTTCTGTCAGGGATTTTAAAGCGTCCCAATCAATCTCCTCCCGAACAAAGATTTCTTCATATTTAGCAAGTTCAAGATTTCGTAACCACTCCACAACAGGTGATATGCGGACAACCTCTTTAGGATATTGACATGGGGAATCATTAAGCACTTGCCCAGGACACTGAAAAGATACATCATTATTGGCAGTAACCACCTGCGAGATGATCAACAAATTCCAACTTTAGGTAAACCAACTTTTAACTTCCCATATCTTCATTAAAAATCAGGAAACACTAGTAACGTCACTGATGAACTATAACGGCAGCAGTGACACTTGAACTGGAGAGACAAATAATGGGAAATGCAACTGAGACAATGACATGGAAATACATCTATTTTTTTACGTGTTGAATTAAGCCCAAATTTTATGAAAATTTTGTATCCTTTAAGTAACAGAGATCATACAGTAGGAAATGAGGATTAGACAAAGAGCAACTTACATGAGCTGGAGTCTCCTCATTGTCAAGGCACTCATTAGTGTGAACCTCTCGCATGTCACCACTCAAATCTGAAATATCAGCTCCACAAAGAGGACAACAAACGAGACCATATTCGTCCTCTAAGCCAAAACACTCTACACCATCTCCTTCATCCTCCTCCTCGCCGCATAATTTGAGCAGCAAATCAAGCTCAGAGCACTCCTCCGATTCCTCCTTTCTCTCTTCGAGTCTGTCTTTCGAATTGAGCAACCTCGCCTCTATCGACTTAAACAAGTAACCCTTCTTTAACTCTTCTTCATTCTCCGTTCTTTGAATCCTAGAATAACAATCTATAGTCGATTCTATGCTATCCAATCCATGACACAGATCCAAATCCTCGTAATTGGACTCCGATTTATCGGAAATTAGTGGCTGTTGTTTTGGCTTCTTGGTAAGACGAGAACTATCCAATTTATGACCCGAATCCGAACCCTCAGCACACTTTCCAACAACACTTAAGTTCTCCTTGCCGCCGTGTAGTGGATGCTGTTTTGGCTTCTTGGAAGAGCGAGAAGAACTGGCAGTGTTATTATTATTATAAGGTGCAAGAGGCTTATGGGAGGGAATTGTTGAGGTGGGTTTTCGAAATCGGAGCTGAGAAGGAGAAGGATCTTGAAAATCGTCATCGTCCGCGAGAGCTGAGGGTAAGGATTGGGATTGTGAAAGAAGAAGGGTTTTGTTTAGGGTTTTGGGGTTGGAAGTACCGGCCATTGATGGGAGGAAGGAGAAGCTTCAGGAGAGAGGCAGTAGGTGGTGTGTGAGTGGTGTTTTCAAATTTGTAATGAAGACTGGTGGAAAACAAATGCAGGGAACCGCCAAAATTCAATCGGTGTGGGCCTAACTTTTTTTTTTTTTTGGGTACTATATATATATATATATATATATATATATATATTAACGGATGCGTATAGAGGGTGGCTTAGATAGCCGGCTATAACAAGCTATTATACGATAATATGGCATTGTACTACTATTAGCATATGGTACTGTACTACGACTAATATACATATCGTTGTTGAGATTTGCTGAACAAGTAAAATTGTCACTAGGGTTCATAGTGAGAGTTTCCTGGACTGGTGCGCAGTTGACATTGCGCATGACAGTGTTCTGGTTGTGTACTCCAAAGAGATCTTCCTATCTGCTTCAAAAACTTATTTCAGAAAAACTGGTATATCAGCAAAAACACATGGCACAGAGTTGTTTGCAAAATATTTTCTTGCATTTGCCAGTTGATCCGCCACCCTACTCCGTTCTCTATACGCATGGTGAACAACCGGATTACCTAACTGGTCCAGGAGGTACTTGCAGTCATTTAGCATATTTGCAAATGAGATATGACTGAGTTATAGCATTTTGATAATTTCTTTTGCATCCACCTCTAGTGGGGTTAAATTATATTCCAGGGCCAATTGGAGTCCAGTAAGCAACGCATGTAATTCAGCTGACACTGATGTGCCCTTTGGGACTGTTCCTGAAAATCCTAGTATCCATTCAGCATTAGAATTTCGAAATATTCCTCCAATTCTGTCAGCCATGCTAGAATGAGCGCCATTTGTGTTTAGCTTCTAAAGACTAGCCCTTGGAGCAGTCCAGTGCAGGTTACTTAATTTTCTTTTCCTACGCTTGTGAGAGCAGGCAACCAAGTAGCTAAATTCAGTAGCTTGTTGGTTTGCAAGTTTGACATTAACCTTTTTCCCTAGTGGAGTAGAAGTTATTTTTATTACGAGTTAGCCAAATATTCCATAAGCATATGGGGAGATATGTTTTAGGATTCATATTATAAGGAAGTGTTAGGCCTTTGGAGTGGATTAGCACATGTAGCCAAGCTTTAGTGCCTAGCATAGATGGTAATGAAGTAATAAGATTCATAAGACCTAATTCTTGCCAGTATGTGGAAGCGTTGATGCATGTAAGGAAGATGTGCTCAAGACTTTCCTCCTCATGTTGGCATTAAGCACACGAAGCATCCTGAATTAATTTAATATTTCTAAAGTATTCTTTAGTAGGAAGCCTCTGGTGATATAGGAGCCAAATGAACGATTTAAGCTTTGGTTGTATAGGTAGTTTTCATATCCAGGAAAATTTTGGTGGAGTGTTAATAGGTTTTTCTAATTCTACTTCCCAAGCTTTATATAGTGAATGCGCAGTAAAGTTTCCCATTGGTGTTAAACCCCAATAAAGGGTGTCTACACTAGTTTCCAACTTAGAAATATAAGTGGCTACAATGGCGTGTCTTATTTCCTGGGGTAAATCAAAAAGAATGTTGTTCCAACTCCACCCAGTGTCAGTTAAGAGAGTAGATAATTTAAATCCTTATGGACGGAAGGTAGTGGCCCCTGAATTAAAGAGCGGATAGGTGTCTCAGCATGTACCCAAGGATCATCTCAGAATTTAATGTTCTGACTGTTCCAATCTTCCATTTGATTCCATGTTGGCAGTATTCCCAGCCTCGCAAAATATTAGACCAAGTTTTTGAGTGGGTGTTGTACTTATTAAGATATTTATTAAGGAGTAAACGTGCTCACATGGCATTAGGATACTTAAAAATTCTCCAAGCTAAATTTGCATGTAGCACAGAATTCTTTAGCCCAAGTTTTTGTATTCCCAAGCCTCCTGCTTCTTAGAAGTAGTTATCACATTTTATTTTATTAGGTGTATTTTATTTCTTGTAGTAGTACTTCCCTGTAGGAAATCCCGCTGGTATTGTTCCATTCTTTGAATAATGTGAGTTGGGAGTTTTATATATTGCATAATATGATTGGGTAAATTATTTAAGGTAGATTTGATAAGAGTAGCTCTGCCTGCCATAGTTAGGAAATTTGTTTTCCATCCTGCCAGACGATTTTTGAAGTTGTCTAGTAGAAATTAAAAATCTTCTTTTTTAGGTCTTCCTTGGAACATTGAAAAACCTAGATATTTTCCAAAAGAAGTTTCCTCCTTGATACCGAAGGAATCAGTGACAAATTGCCTATCAGAAGCTTTGCAGTTTTTTGAAAAAAATATTTTTGATTTATCAAAATTGATTTGTTGTCCTGAATGATGTGTAAAGTACTTTAGTACATCGATTATTGCATGCCAACTTTTGGTAGTAACTTTAAAAAGTAAGATAATATCATATGCGAAGAAGATATGTGATAATACAGGACCTGATCGTGATATACTAATAGGTTGCCATTGGAGGTAGTCCATAGAAGTAGAAATGATACGAGAGAACATTTTCATATATATTATAAATAGGTAAGGGGATAAAGGATCACCCTGCCTTATGCCTATAGTTGGCGTGAAGTATTGTGTCCTTGATCCATTGACTATGATAGAAATGAAAGTTGTTGAAATGCAGGACATGATTAAAGTTACCATTGGTGCTGGTATGTTAAAATAAAGGAGGGTCCTTCTGATGAATGACCATTTCAGTCCGTCAAAAGCTTTTTCCAAGTCTAGTTTTAGGAGCATAGCAGAAGATTTGCTTTTCATTTTTGCATAGTAATTTAAAATTTCCTGCACTATTATGACATTGTCAGAAGCTCTTTTCCCTTGCTGGAAACTAGTTTGTGTGAAGCCTATTATTTTGCCAATTATAGGTTTAAGTCGATTAACAATAATTTTTGTAATAAGTTTATAAGTAGTATTGCAAAGGCTAATGCGTCGATATTGTTGTGTAGATGTAAGATTTGTTATTTTTGGCACTAGGCAAATTAGAGTTTTGTTTAGTTCCGTAGTGATAATCCCAGAACTAAAAATTTCGTCATAGAAATAGGGATGTAGTCTATCAGGACCCAGTGCCTTATAAGTTTTGAAGTTATACATATCCAATTTAATTTTTTCACGGTTAATTGGCTCGTGTAGCTGTTGTATGTTAGTTCGAGAAAGTTGGTAGTGTTTGGGTCTTGTTGTGATTTAGTGGACATAAATCATTAGTAGTGAAAAGTGATTTACAGTAATTTGTAATTAGATGTTGTAAGTCAGTGTGGCTATTATTCTAGTTTCCCACCGTGTCCTTTAGGGAGTAAATTCTATTCCTCCGGCGTCTATGAAGGGTCGACATATGAAAAAATTTTGTGTTTGCGTCGCCGTCATTTAGCCAATTAATATGAGATTTCAATTTCTAAAATTCTTCCTCTAAGCGTAATATGTTATTGTAATCTAAGTTTAATTGTATTTTCAAGTTTTGTAGGGTAATGAATAGATGCTTGAATGCTTGTTAGTCTAGCTAGTAATTTTCTTTTTTCTTGAAATATGTTACCAAACGTTTGTTTATTCCAACGAGAGGTTACTAGTTGAAATTTATTAACCGTATCTAGTAAGGGCTGGTCTTCAAACCAAATGTTATGAACTATTTGTTGAAATTGTGGATATGATGTCCACATGGTTTCAAATCTAAATATGTTATGGTGTATACTAGGAGGGGGTTCTAAACTAATTAAAATCGGACAATGATCAGAATGAGTACGGGGTAAGTGTTTCACCATCACTTATGGGTATAAGCTTAGCCAGTCATAGTCTGCAAGAAAGCGATCAAGACGTTCTAAAATTGTGTAACCATGCCTACGTTTGTTAGTCCATGTGTAACGGCTACTCTGGAATCCTAGATCAATTAGCTTACAGTAATTAAGGCATTTACCAAAGTGATCAAATCTATTATTATTAATAGGTAGGCCTCCAAATTTTTCTTTTGACTCTAATATTTCATTAAAATCGCCCCCTATCAACCATGGCATACATACAATGTCATGCAAATTAACTAGATTATTCCAAAGAATATTACGTAAGTGGTGCTGACGGCTAGCATAAATCACAGATAAAAGCCATGAGGGTTTATTGGAACATACCTGGACTACACAATGGATCTCTTGATCAGTAAGCCTTAACTCCCTTACTTCAAAAATGATAATTTCAACCACCTTCCTTCAAATTTGGCTTCGTAACACTATTATATTTGTTGTTTATTAAATGATATTACGCTTCAATTTTATAATAAAAATTATTTTAATCTATCTATTAATATTTTGTATGTTATTCGCTGATAATATTGTGCTAGTTGACGAAACTAGCGAAAGTGTCGTCCAAAAATTTGAGCTAGGAAAAAACACTTGAGAGAATAAGGGTCGTTTGATTGAAGAACAAGTTACCCTAGATCATAATGACGGGATTATAATATACAAATTAAATAGAAACGAGATTATTTAGTGGCTATATTTTTAATTAAAAGATGTTTGGTTCAGTGGACTAAAGATTCGATAAAATATAATATAGTATATATGTTTGGTGTATATTAGATAAGTTAGGATAAAATTTTATTTCTATGTTTAAACTTGGATTTTTTTAAAGGAATTTGGGGGAAGGGCGTTTGAAAAAGGCATCTTTGTCATTGTAGTTTTTTTTTTCCTGAATTAAGTAATCTCTGAACTATTATCCCACCGTCAATGTGGAATTGAATAATTCATAAGTATAACAATAAATTAATTCTGATATTGCTAACTCTGGATTAAAACTCAACCAAACACGTTATATAATAATTTTGCATCTAATCCCGGGATTATTATACCTTATCCTACCAACCAAATGACCCCAAGAGTTTTAGGGTAAGTAGAAGTAAAACTGAGTACATGCATTACAAGTTTAGTCAGCATGAGAAAAGCAAAGTTGACGTGAGACTAAATGAGCTTGTGGTGCCAAAATACAAACAATTTAGATATATAGGCTCATTGTTTCAAGAGAATATAATAATAGATGAAGATGTTACTCATATAATTAAAATTATATGGTTGAAATGAAAAAGTACTATCGAGGTATGTCATAAAAGGATGTCTACCAAAGTGAAAGGTAAGCTTTACAGAATAGTTATGAGATCTATTATGTTATATAGTAATGAATATTGGGCTTCGAACGTCCAATACTCACAAAACGAGTATTGAAAAGATGTGGATGTTAAAATGAATGTACTGTCATACAAGATTAGATAAGATTAAATCATTACATTCACCAGAAAGTGCAAGTAGCACACATTAAGGACAAAATAAGAAAAGATCACCTGAGATGATTTGATCGTGTCCTGTGTCGACCTACAGATGCACGGATTCATAGGTATGATATGATGATGAGGGAATGTCATAGAAATCGACGTGATGGACCTAAATTCACATGGGAAGAAAATTATTTTGAAAGGCCAAACAAAGCGTTGGAATCAATGCAAACTTAGCTAAAGAGGGCACAATATAACAAAAGGATTTGTATAGTTGATACCTACTAGTTAAGAATAGATTTTAAACTTAGTAGAGAACTTTTAATATTATTATTATTATTATTATTATTATTATTATTTAGTTATTTAATTTACCTTCACTTTTACATTATTTTGATAATAATGATAATATGAATTGAGCTTACAAAAAAAACAATGAGGATTCATATCGTTGACATGAACTTGTTTGGGATTGAAGCATAATTGTTGTTGTTGTACTTATTGATAATTTGAAAAAAAAAAATTATGGTATGACTAATTTGTCCTTTTTTGATATACTCATTTATTTATTAATTCAACAAACATCTTTTATGAAAAATTCTTTTAGGATTTTGTCAATAATTCTAAGCTCCATATAGTTAAATATTTTTTTACTTTTTGATGATTTTTGTCTTATTGTTTCTTTTATATTTATTTTATTTTTAATCTATATCTAGGGCTTCATATATGAGTGATAATTAGGAAGGTGTGAATCCATCAAGAAGATCAAACCTCAAGGTTAGGGTTCTCCACCTTTGTGCATTGCATCAAATTCCTAGGAACAAAAGTGAAATATGCATCAGGCAATTAGTTTGACCATTCTATCATGAAGGGAGAATGTGACAACCCAATAGGTCATTTTGAGTACTAGCATTTATTTTCGTGTTTCGAAACCTCCCGTAGCTTCATTTGATATTTCTTGATTTGTGTGCGTGGTCCGTGTCACTTTTTCGAAAGCTTTTATATGAAATTTTGATAAAAATAAAATTTTGATTAAAAATAAGGCTAGAGTTGATCACGGTCAATATTTTGGGTAAACGACTCCGATCAGTATTTTAACGATTTCGGTAGATTTGTATTGTGATTTTGGACTATATGCCCGAAATTGATATCAGAGGTCCCTGAATTGATTTGACGTGTTTTGTTGAAGGTTAGCAACTTGAAAATTTAGAAATTTTCTAGGTTTGACCGTATGTTGACTTTGTGGTTATCGGGTCCGGATTTAGTTTTGGGACTTGAAATAGGTCCGTTTTATTATTTGAAATTTGTTTGTAAAATTTGGTGCAATTCGGATTTGGTTTGATAAGATTCTGACGCTTTGTTGTAATTTTAGAGGTTCTTGAGTTTTCTTTTGAATTTCATTTGTTTTGATGGCCGATTCGTAGTTTTAGATGTTATTTTGGTACTTGATCATACATGCGAGTTCGTATGATATATTTAGACTTGTGTGCATGTTGGTTTGGAGCCTGAGGGGCTCGGGTGTATGTGTCAGATGAGTTTTGGATGACTCGAACTAGCTGGTGCACTGCTGCTCTGGTGCTAGTCTATGGATCTCGCATGTTTGGCTTGAAAATGCTAGCCTCGCTTTTGCAATCAAGTCATCACATTTGTGAGCAGTTTCCTGGCTAGGTAATCTCGCAGTTGCGAGGAAAGAGTTTGCATTTGCGAACTAGCTGAGAACGAATTTGCGATCTTAGAGTCGCAATAAGCGACGCAGAGTTCTGAAGGGTGAGCTTCACATTTGCGAAGTAATTATATGCATTTGAGAAGGGGGACAATTTGCATTTGCGAATATTTTGTCACATTCGGGACTTTTGGGCTTATGATGCAAAGTTTGCATTTGCGACCTTTGTTTCGCATTTGCGATTCACAATTGCGACATCCGCAACTTGGTAAAAGAGGGAAAAATCGGGGCTTCGCTCATTTTA
This sequence comes from Nicotiana paniculata, assembly GCA_005239505.1. NCBI lineage: Eukaryota > Viridiplantae > Streptophyta > Magnoliopsida > Solanales > Solanaceae > Nicotiana > Nicotiana paniculata. Next base: position 23,330 of record MDKI01144543.1, read on the forward strand.
CAGTATTTCTCAACCCTAAACACTTTGGAGGCATTTTTTTCAAGAGATTTTTCTTCCCAAAATTATCGGTAAGAAACTTTAATCCATTTTCTTTCAATTACCCAATACTTTTCATATGTTTTCAACATCAAACATAAGATTTTCATGGTAGAAATTAAGAATTTGGGTAGAAATTGGGAATTTTGTAAGATTGAGATTTATACCTCAAATTGAGGTCGGATTTCAAGACAAATCGCACAACCGAGCTCGGGGTGAAGGCGTAATCGAGTTTTGGTCCGAATCTTGAATTTTTACCAAGTGGGCTCGAGGTTGATTTTTGTTGACTTTTTCTAAATTCATTAAAGATTGAACCTTTTTTCTTTGTAAGTAGTTTCTAAAGCTTATTTTGAAATTTTTTATCAATAATTGGTTAGATTTGGTGGTTTAGAGGTTTGTTCAAAAGGCAATGACGTGGTTGGTTGATTGAATTGGTTGCGGAGTGAGATAAGTGTCGTGGTTAATTATGAATTGAGGAAATTAGGACTTATTGGTCTATTTGCTACGTGTGCGGGAATGATGTATATGTAAGGTGGCAAGTATATATGCATTGGCATTGGTTTAAAGCATGCAGGTGGAAATTATTTTATTGCATTATGTGGTTTCAATGACTTTGCTTTCCATGCCATAGTTAGATTATTACTTATCTAATTGTTCGTATTCATATCTATTGTTTAATTTGAAGTTATTAGGATTTTGAAAGTCAAGTTGAGTCATCATTACACTATGATTGAAGTAAAATTTCTTCCCACCTTCCTATTTTGAATTAATGTTATTGCTTGGTGAGGAAGAGTGAAAAGGACGAAGGGTGTTGCGGTGCCTTATTTGCATACAATATCATTTCTTTGAGAGATTGTTAGAATTAAAGTACAAAGGATGATGCCGTGCATTTGATTGTTTATTATCATTTATCACATCATGTGAGGTTTAGAGTAAAAGAACGAAGGGTGACGACATTGTCATTTTATTTATGATATTACATAGTGAGGACGAGAGTAAAAGTACGAAAGGGTGATGCCGTGTCATTGTTGATTTCATTGTTTTACTTGATTTCAGATTGATGATTTAATTTGTTGCATTGTTGTTGTTTTTGTAAAAAAAAGGTATTTGGTGACTTGTACTTGCCGTTCTTATCGTAACCCGCTTTCTACATGTCCCCTCCCAGTTAATATTTTAATTGTCCTACTTATTATTTTATTGCTTTATGTATATACTTGTACATGATTTAGGTAGGTGTCTTGTCATAGCCTCGTCATTACCTCGTCGACGTTAGGCTCGACAGTTACAGAGTATATTGGGAAGTTTTACTCATGCTACACTTCTGCACTTTTTGTGCAAATACTGATATTGATTTTGGCGATGTTTAGTGGTGCTTTTGCTCGCATCATATCTACATTGGAGACTTGAGGTAGAGTTGTTGTCGTTCACAGTCCTTGAATTCCCCATTTATTTATATCTTTATTGTATATTTCATTTTGAACAGTTGTATTTCATTCAGATCATGCTTGTAGTATTCTAGTTGCTCATGCATTGGTAACTCAAGATTTCTGGGATTACTATTGACTGTGTTATGTTATGGGTTTATCTCATGTATTACACCTTTATTTATCGTTAATAATTGTTATATCGGTGTTTTAAACTGTTAAATTGGTTCTCTAATGTTGGTATGCCTAACAAGTAGACGTTAGGCGCCATTATGGTCCCGAGGTTGGGAATGCGGGTCGTGATAGTGAAACTTCACAGCCTTTAAGTTGCAAGGGAATATAGTGATGTCGTGTTATAATTCCATATATTTTGACATTATTTACCCTACTTGCCTGTTGTTTGGATGATAATTTGTACGATAACTGACCTTAATAGAGTTTATTTTACGTGTAAGAATGCTTGGACATGAAGTGGAGAAAAGTTGGACGAAATGGTACCTCAAAGCTACAAAATGGAGCAATAAAAGAAGACGTGCAAGGTAATGAAAAGTCACAGCTGTAGACAGTGCAAGGCTTTGTCCTGGGCATTGTCGTTGGCGCCTCTGATAGCGCCTCGCGGGGAAATATTGGCGCCTTTGATGGTGTCGCGGAGTAATGTTGGTGCCTCTGACAATGCCCCGCACTGACGATACTTATTCGAGCCACTTTTATTTCCTCATTATGTTTGGACGTGTAGACCTCAACCCTACCTTATAAATACCTCACAAACTTAGTTTTTAGAAATGAGGGATATTATTGGAGAGGCGAAAGACTACAGAAAACTCTGGAACACGAATCACAAGAGTTTTTTCCTAATGCTTTTGAATATTACATGATTGTATATTCAATTATGAGTAGCTAAACTCTCTAATTTAGGGTTTGATGGAACCTTTTGGAGGATGAATTCTTGTTATGTTTTAATATAATTTTGCCTTTGAATATCCCTATTTGTTCAACAACGTGTTTATTGCTACTGATCGAATGGCCATCAATTGACAGTGGCTATTCATTATGTATTACTTGAGAAAGAGTGCATATTAGGTTGTTGTCGAAAAACGTCACTCCCAAGGTATATGAGAGATCAATACGACAGGTTTAAAAGTGGGATTAGAGATAACAAAGTTTTGACGTGATCATAGTGATAACAAAGCTTTGACGTGATCATAGTGAGCGGTGAAAAAGTGTGAGCTAGCGTAATTTGAGAGAATATGACTAGTACATTATTGTAGTTGCTCTAGAGAGAATTACGATAAGTCGAGTGCTCATGATCAGTAGAGAAGGAGATGTAGCGGGAAGGATTCCGACAATTGGGAAAATCATAACTCTAGGCTTTTCTAATCTTGTCTTCAATCCTTAATATCCCTAGTTGTTAATTTACTACTTTAATTTGTTAGTTAATTAGTTAGACATAAGAATCTTAATATTTATAATTTTGGAATTGTTCGAGCTTGTCTTTTTAGTGATATTAAATAATTAGAGTGAATCCTTAGTTCTCTGTGGGATTCGACTCCGGACTTTTAGACCGAATTATAGTTGCAGCGACCGCTTATTCTTTTTAGGACTAGAGTTGGGTGTAATCAAATTTTGGCGCAATTGCTGGGGAGATAATGGTGTAGCTGTAGCTGTAGATATTGCTTGGTGTCAAGTTTGAACTTTTATTTTGTTTTTATTTTTAATTTGAGACACATGGCATTTTGTAATTATAAGAGTTTTGATGTTGGTAATTCTACTTTTGATCCTCCTTATGCATAATGTGGAGAAAACCAACATGGCAAAATTATCCAAATATTTCTGAGAGCGGGTTATGTGCACCAACTCTATCTTATATGTGGAATGTGTGTGATATGTGATGTGGTCAAGATGGTCACTTTTGTGGTTGTGCTTATATTTTATCCTCCCCCAACCCCTTACTATGATGTTCTTGTGATGACCCGATAGGTTATTTTCAGTTTTAACCTTCATTTCTATGTTCCAAGACCTTGAATAGATCTCTTTAGCCTTCCTCGATTTGTGATTTGGGCGTATTCTCAGAATCGAATTCGGAAGTCCCTAACTTGATTTAACATGTTGAAAACTAGCAATTTAAAGGTTTAAGGAATTTCTAAGTTTGATCGTAGGTTGACTTTGTTTCTATCAGATTCGGATTTCGGTTCCGAAACTTGGTATAGGTTCATTTAAGAATTTATGACTTGTATACAAAATTTGGGGCAAAACGGATTTGATTTGACATGATTCGGATGTCCAGTTGAATTCATGTTCTTGAGTTTCTTTGGAAATATCATTTGTTTTGATGTCCTATTCATAAATCTAGGTGTTATTTTGATTTTAGGTCACGCAAGCAAGTTCGTATGATGATATTACACTTGTGTGCATGTTTGGTTTGGAGCCTGAGGAGCTCGTGTGAGTTTCACTTAGGCTACAGAGTGATTTGGGACTTAGAAGAATAGCTGATGACCCACTGTTGCTGGTGTGGTCTGCAGACCTGCAATTACGAGGCGTGGGGTCGCATTTGCGATGTCTGCCCAAGTCTGTCATGATTGAATTTGCGAATATTTTGTTCACAATTGCGAATTGGGTTGCACGCCACAACGAATTCTATATGTGATTTTGATATGGTAAAATAAGGGAGGATTGTGATACTGATTCTGATTGATATGGTGGGATCAGGTTGCACGTCGTAATGGATTTTACATGTTATTCTTGATATTGATATGGTGAAATAAGGGATTATTGTGTTGTACGGTAGGATTAGGTTGCGCACCGCGATGGATTGTGTGTGTTGTATTCATTGTTGTATTGTGTTAGCTTCCAGTATTTTCATATGAGATCCTGATGACTGGTATTTCTGGATTTTCTGATTTCGAGGATTGAGTTTGTTTTCATAAGTCAACTGCCTTACTTTCCTGTGCTTCCTTTCATGTTATTATTATTATATTGCGTACAGGTTATTGTAAGTGACCCGCCTTAGCCTCATCACTACTTCGTCGAGGTTAGACTCAGCACTTACAGAGTACATGGGGTCGGTTGTACTTATACTACACTTTATATTTCTTGTACATATTTTGGAGTCGGTCCTAGCAGCGGTCAGTAGATTGGTCGGATTGATTTCTTTATGGAGACTTGAGGTACAACTGCACGACATTAGCAGCCCTTAAGTCCCCTTTTATATCTCTCTAGTTGTTTGCTGTATTTGAAACAGTTATGCTTTTATTCAAACTTTTATTTGTAGTACTCTAGTCGCTCGTGTACTTCTTTCTTTCTCTATCATGCGATTTTATTCTATCATTGATGATTGAACCATTCTATTCTTGTTCTCTTACAAGTGGCAAGAACACGCACTGCATCTACAACCGGACATGATTCGGATCCCCCTGTGGCATCTACTACCAAGTGCAGAGGTCGAGGCCGAGCTCAGCCTAGAGCTCGAGCGGCAGCACCCGCAATGGAGCCTCAGATTGATCACGAGGAGGAGGTTCCAACTCAGACCGTACCCGTCAGACCAGCTCAGGTCCCGGAGGGGTTCAAAGCCATTCCAGTACTTCAGGACGCTCTAGTCCGTTTGGTGGACCTTATGAAGAGTGTGGCCCAGACCGATACATTCCCGTTGGTACCAGCCATCTCTCGGGCTGGGGGAGGAGCATAGACTCCCTCTACTCACACCTCGGAGCAGGCGGCTCCCCAGTATCAGACTCTAGCAGCCCCATTAGTTGGGGTTGTTCAGCTGACCGTTACGGCACATGCCGGTGATAGGCCCACTATGTCTTCTGAGGCTTTGTTGAGGTTGGATAAGTTTATCAAGCTCTTTCTTGTTCATTTCAGTGGTGCACCTTCTGAGGACCCACATAATTATTTAGACCATTGCCATGAGGTGTTGTGGAACATGGGTATAGTTGAGACCAATGGGGTCAATTTTGCAGTGTTTCAGATGATTGGTTCCGCCAAGAGATGGTAAAGAGATTATATGTTGTCTAGACCATCTAGTTCGCATGCACTTACCTTGGATCAACTTTCACAGTTATTTCTAGAGAAGTTCATCTCGGTCACTCTAAGAGAGGATTACCACTAGTAGTTTGAGCGTCTTCAGCAGGGTAGTATGACTGTTACCCAGTACGAGACTCGATTTGTGAACCTAGGTCACCATGCCATTATCTTGCTTCCTACTAAGAGGGAGAGAGTGAGGAGATTCATTGATGGGCTCCCTTTCACTATCAGGATACAAATGGCCAAGGAGACTATAGATAATATTACCTTTTAGAAGGCCGTAGATATTTCTAGACGGATCTTGATAGTCTGTGCTCAAGAGAGAGGGATTGGTGTCTGATAAGAGGCCTTGTCATTACGGTAGTTTTAGTGGTGCCTCATCTGGAGGTAGGGGTACTTTTGGTAGAGGCCATCCCCCCGGCCATTTCAGTCAGCGCTTCAAGCATCTCATAGTGCTTCAGGGAGTCGTGGTCCTTATGTATCTCATTCTGGCAGCCAGCCTGCAGTGCACCATCAACTCTTATCAGTGCGCCTCTGATTCAGAGCTATCACTATGGTTATCCAACCCGTTTGGGTCAGCTTCAGCAGCCACATCAGCAGGATGGGCATTTTGAGTGTGGATGCATTGGTCACATCAAGAGGTTCTATCTGAGATTGTTGTGCAGCATGCCACAATAGAGTTCTGGTGCCACGGTTCTGGCACCAGTTTCTCCACCGTTTGCTTAGCCAGTTAGAGGTAGGGCCAAGAAGCCATAGGTGGAGGTCAGGCCGTTAGAGGTGGAGGCCAGCCACCTAGAGGTCGTCCTAGAGACGTAGGTGAGACTGGCAGAGCCCAGCCCCGATTGTATGATTTTCCATCTAGGCCTTAGGCCGAGTCATCTAGTCCCAGTTTTCCATAGAGATGCTTCAGTTCTATTTGATCAGGGATCTACTTATTCCTATGTTGCATCCTATTTTGCTTCATATTTGGTTGTGCCTCGTGATTCTTTAAGTGCTCTTGTGTATGTGTCCATGCTTGTGGGAGATTCTATTATTGTAGATCGCGTCTATCGCTCATGTGTGATTACTATTGGGAGTCTTGAGTCTAGTGTAGATCTTCTGCTTTTTGATATGGTAGATTTTGATGTTATCTTGGGTATGGATTGACTGTTACCTTATCATGCTTTATTGGACTATCATGCCAAGACAGTGAACTTAGCCATGCCGGGTTTTCCTCGATTAGAGTGGAGGGGGACTCCTGGTCATCTACCAGTAGAGTTATTTCTTATGTAAAGGCTCGACGTATGGTCGAGAAGGTATGCCTAGCATATTTGGCCTATGTTCGTGATTCTAGTGCGAAGGTTCCTTCCATAGATTCAGTACCAGTTGTGCGTGAGTTTTCATAGGTGTTTCCTGCAGATCTGTCGGGGATGCTACCTGACACAGATATTGACTTCTGTATTGATTTGGCTCCGGGCATTCATCCCATTTATATTCGACCATACTGTATGGCCCCACCAGAGTTGAAGGAATTGAAGGAGCAATTGCAAGATGTGCTTGATAAGGGATTCATTAGCCTTAGTGTCTCGCCCTGGGGTGCGCCTGTGTTGTTTGTGAAGAAGAAAGATGGATCGATGAGGATGTGTATAGACTATCGGCAGTTGAACAAGGTCACTATCAAGAACAAGTATCTGTTGCTGAGGATTGATGACTTATTTGATTAGCTCCAAGGTGCCAAAGTGTTTTCAAAGATTGATTTGAGGTCTGACTACCATCAGTTGAAAATTAGGGCATCAGATGTCCCGAAGATGACTTTTTGGACTTGGGATGGGCATTATGAGTTCCTAGTGATGTCATTTGGGTTGACAAATGCCCCAACAACATTTATGGATTTGATGAACCGGGTATTCAAGCCCTACTTGGATTCTTTTGTGATCGTATTCATTGATGATATCTTGATCTACTCTTGCAATAGAGAGAAGCATGAGAAGCATCTTCGAATTGTACTTCAGACTCTGAGAGATAGCCAATTATATGCCAAGTTTTCAAAGTGTGAATTTTGGTTAGACTCGGTAGCCTTTTTGGGGCATGTTGTATCGGCCGAGGGCATAAAAGTGGATCCTAAGAATATTAAGGTAGTTCAGAACTAGCCTAGACCTACTTCAGCTACAGAGATCCGGAGTTTCCTAGGTTTGGCAGGTTATTATCGCTGGTTCGTGTAAGGGTTTTCATCCATAGCAGCCCTATTGACTATATTGACCTAGAAAGGTGCCCCATTCGAATGGTTTGATGAGTGCGATTTGAGATTTTAGAAGCTTAAGACTGCTTTGACTATGACGCCAGTGTTGGTGTTGCCCACAGGTTCAGGATCCTACACGATGTATTATGATGCATCTCATATTGGTCTCAGTGCAATATTGATGCAGGATGGGGGTTGATTGCATACGCATCACATTAGTTGTCGCGACGGTTGAAGGTTCATGAGAGGAATTACCCTATTGGCAGACATTGTTCATGTGCTGAAGATTTGGAGCACTATCTTTATGGCGTGTCGTGTGAGGTATTCAAGGATCATCGAAGTCTGCAGTATTTGTTCAAGTAAAAGTTTTTTAACTTGAGGCAAATGAGGTGGTTAAATATGTTAAAAGACTATGATATCACCATTTTCTATCATCCCAGGGAGGCCAATGTGGTGGCTGATGCCTTGAGTAGAAAGGTTGTGAATATGGGTAGCCTCGCATATATTCCAGTTGGTTCGAGGTATGCAGTTCACCCCGCACTTATGGAGGGTTATATAATGTGAGTTAGTCACACGGGTTGAGTTGAGTTGAGTACAATATTTCACCCCAAACGTACAGGAGTCCGAGCGCACTATTCAGATATTGGTGGATATGCTTTGCGCTTGCATTTTGGATTTCGGGGGTTCTTGGGATCAGTTCTTGCCGCTTGTGGAGTTTGCCTACAACAACAACTACCAGTCGAGCATTCATATGGTTCCCTAAGAGGCATTATATGGGAGGCGGTGTCATTCGCCAGTTGGATGGTTCGAGCCGGGAGAAGCTCGATTGTTGGGTACCAATTTAATTTAGGATGCCTTGGATAAGGTCAAGATTATTCAGGATCGACTTAGCACCACTCAGTCTAGACAGAAGAGTTATGTCGACCATAGAGTTTGTGATGTTGCATTCATGGTTAGAGAGAGGGTATTTGTGATGAACCGATAGGTCATCTTTAGTTTTAGAACCCAATTATGGGTCCTGAAGCCTTAAATACCTCATTTTAGACGGGATTTTTGCTCATTCTTCAAATTTTCAAAACAAGAAAACCTACAGGCGATTTTTCAATTAAACCCCCGAGAGTTAATGCACGAAGGGTGACGCAGTGTCGTATATTTTGATTTACATTGTGAGGTTGAGAGTAAAAACACGAAGGGTGATGTCGTGCAATATCTGTGTTTCAATGTGAGGTTGAGAGTAAAAGCACGAAGGGTGATGCCGTGCAGTTTCTTTTATTGTGTTTAATTTAAACACTAATTAAAGGCATATTGACTGTTCTACTTATCATATCTGTTGTATCTCTTATATCTTGTTTTCCCCTTTAGCATGTTTCCCCTCCCAGTAGTACATGTTTTAGGTGTTATTGTTGTTTTCTTGTACATATATTGTTATTTGCACATGTTTATTATGTGGGTGTCTAGTCATAGCCTCGTCACTAGTTCGTCGAGGTTAGGATCGACACTTACGAGTATATGGGGTCGATTTTACTCATACTACGCTCTGTACCTCTTGTGAAAATTTTGGTACCGACCCTAGCTGATCGTGAGGTTAGCAGCTGTACTTGCTTGTCAGGTGACCCAAGGTAGATCTTCTGGCGTCCGCAAACCCTGGAGTCTTTTCCTAGTTTCATTATTTTACTGTTTCCTTTCTTTAAGAACAATGTATTTCCTTTCAGACTCTGTTTGTAGTAAATCATAATAGCTCGTGAGTTGTGACTTCAGATCCAAAATGTATCATATATTATGGGTTTTTTGTTATCCGCAAATCAATTTTAGCTTCTGTTTAGATTAATTGTTCTTGTTATTGAAATTGGCTAAAGTAGGCATTAAGAATCCTCTAACATTGGCTTGCCTAGCAAGTGAAATGTGAGGCGCCATCAGGGTCCCGAAGGTGGGAATTTCGGGTCATGACAAGTTGGTATCACAGCACTAGGTAGCCTAGGTCTCACAATTCACGAGCAGGCTTAGTAGAGTCTGGAGGATCTATACGGAGACGTCTGTACTTATCTTCTAGAGGCTATGAAGTTTAGGAACAAATTTCACTTCTATTCTTCTGTGTCATGCGATTTTGTTTTCTCATTGATAATTAAACTCTTCTACTCTTGCTGTCTTGCAGATGGCAAGAACACGTACCGCATCTTCAGTTGAGCAACAACCAGAGGCCCTAGTGTCAGCTCCTACGAGGGTCAGGGGTCGAGCCCGAGGCCATGCCAGAGGCTGAGGCAGAGGCAGAGCTCAACATATATCTCAAGCAACAGCACCAGCAGTGGAGCCTCAGGTAGAGTTTGATGATGAGGTTCCCACCCAGACTGTTCCTGTCGGGCCAGGTCATGTCCCGGAGGGGTTCATTTCCACCCTAGTGCTTCAGAACGCTTTGGTCCGTTTGGTGGACCTTATGTAGAGTATGGCCCAGACTGGCGTATTTCCCATGGCACCAGCTGTCTCTCAGGCTGGAAGAGGAGCACATACTCCAGCTACTCACACTCTGGAGCAGATGGCTCCCCAGTATCAGACTCCAGCAGCTCATCCAGTCGGAGTAGTTCAACTGGTTGTTGTGGCACAGATCGGTGATGGATCAACTATGTCTTCTAAGGGATTATTGAGATTGGACAAGTTCACCGAGCTCTTTCCAATTCACATCAGTGGTGAACCTTCTGAGGATCCCCGAGATTATCTTGACCGCTGCCATGAGGTTCTGTGAAATATGGAGATAGGTGAGACAAATGGGGTCAATTTTGTTGTGTTTCAGATGATAGGTTCTGCCAAGAGATGGTGGAAGGATTTTGTATTGACCAGACCAGCTGGGTCACCTCGTATTATTTAGGGCCAGTTCTCTCAGATAATTTTTGAGAAGTTTCTTCTTGTCACATTGAGATAGGAGTATCGTTAGCAGTTCGAGCATCTCCAGCAGGGTTGTATGTCTGTCACTCATATTAGACCCGTTTTGTGGATTTAGCCCGTCATGCTATTCTTCTGATTCCTACCGAGAGGGGGGGGGGGGTGAGGAGGTTTATTGAGGGAATTGCTCAGCCTATCAAGTTACAAATGGCTAAGGATACTGGGAGTGAGATTTCTATTCAGGCGGCTGTCAATGTCGCCATGCGAGTAGAGATGGTTCTTGCACATGGAGGTCAGGGTCCTGACAAGAGACCTCGTCATTCCGGTAGGTTTAGCGCCTCATCTGGAGGCATGGGTACTTTCGATAGAGGCCATCCTCCTAGGCCATTCCATTTAGCACTCCAGGCATCCCACAATGCTTCAGGTAGTCGTGGCACTCATATTCCTTATTCTAATCAGCTAGCCTACAGTGCACCACTAAATCCCATTAGTGCACCTCCACTCCAGAGTTTTCAAGGTGGTTACTCGGGTCGACATGGTCAATTTCAGGGTCAGCAGTCACATTAGCTGAGGTCCTATTATACGTGTGGTGATCTGAGGCACATTGCTAAATTCTTCCCTCGTGCATCGAGCAGTTCACAGCATCATGGTTCTCGTGCCATGGTCCCGGCATCGGGTGCTGCACTGTCCGCTCAGCCAACTATAGGTAGGGGTCAGGCAGCCAGAGGTGGTGGCCAGGCCATTAGAGGTGAAGGTCAGGCTGTTAGAGGTGGAGCCCAGCCAGCTAGGGGACGTCCTAGAGATGTAGTCCAGAGTAGTGGGGCCCAGCCCTGATGCTATGCTTTTCCAGCCAAGCTTGAGGCTTAGTCATATGACGCCGTTATCACAGGTACTGTTTCAGTTTGCAGTAGAGATGCTTTAGTTCTATTTGATCCGGGTTCTACCTACTCCTATGTGTCATCCTATTTTGCTTCATATTTGGTTGTGCCTCATGATTCTTTGAGTACCCCTGTGTATGTGTCCACTCATGTGGGGGATGCTATTGTTGTAGGTCGTGTTTATCGTTTGTGTGTGGTCACCATTGGGAGTCTTGAGACTAGTGTAGATCTTCTACTTCTCGATATGGTAGATTTCGATGTTATCTTGGGTATGGATTGGCTGTCACCTTATCACGCTATATTGAATTGTCACGCTAAGACCGTGACTTTAGCCTTTCCGAGGTTGCCTCGATTAGAGTGTAGAGGGACCGCTGGCCATTCTACAAGCAGGGCTATCTCTTATATGAAGGCTCGGTGTATGGCCGAGAAAGGGTGTCTAGCTTATTTGGCTTATGCCCGAGATTACTGAGGAGGTTCCTTCCATGGGATCAGTACCAGTCGTCCGTGAGTTTCCAGAGGTGTTTTCTGCAGACCTGCCAGGGATGCCACCCGATAGGGACATTGATTTCTGTATTGATTTGTCTCCGAGCACTCAGCCCATCTCTATTCTGCCATACCGTATGCCCCCACCAGAGTTGAAAGAATTAAAGGAATAGTTGCAAGATTTGCTTGATAAGGGCTTAATTATACCTAGTGTCTCCCCCTGGGGTGCGCCTGTGTTGTTCGTGAATAATAAGGACGGGTCGATGAGGATGTGCATAGATTATCGGCAGTTGAACAAAGTCACCATCAAGAACAAGTATCCATTTCCGAGGATTGATGACTAATTTGATCATCTTCAGGGTGCCAAGGTGTTTTCAAAGATTGATTTGAGGTCTGGCTATCATCAGTTGAGGATTAGGGCATCCGATGTCCCTAAGACAGCTTTTCGGACTCGGTACGGGCATTATGAGTTTCTAGTGATGTCCTTTGGGTTGACAAATGCCCCAACAACATTTATGGATCTGATGAACCGAGTATTCAAGCCTTATTTGGACTCCGTTGTGATAATGTATATTGATGATATCTTGATCTACTCCCGCAGTCGAGAGGAGCACGAGCAGCAACTTCAGATTGTACTTCAGACTTTGAGAGACAACCAATTATATGCTAAGTTTTCAAAGTGCGTGTTTTGGTTGGATTCTGTCACCTTCTTGGGGCATGTTGTATTATCAGACACTATTCAGGTAGATCCTAAGAAGATTGAGGCAGTTCTAGACCCACTTCAGCCACAGAGATCCGGAGTTTCTTAGGTTTGGCGGGTTATTACTGTCGGTTTATGGATGGGTTATTATCTATAGCAGCCCTATTGACCAGGTTGACCCAGAAAGGTGCCCCACTCAGATGGTCAGACGGGTGTGAGGCGAGCTTTCAGAAGCTCAAGACGTTTTTGACTACGGCGCCGGTGTTGGTGTTGCCCACAGGTTCAGGATCTTATACGGTATATTGTGATGCATCTCATGTTGGGCTCGGTGCAGTATTGATGTAGGATGGCTGGGTGATTGCATATGTGTCACGACAGTTGAAGGTTCATGAGAAGAATTTCCTTGTCCATGACTTAGAGTTGGCAGCCATTGTTCATGCGCTGAAGATTTGGAGGCACTATCTTTACGGCGTGTCGTGTGAGGTTTTCATGGATCATCGGAGCCTTCAGTATTTGTTCAAGAAAAAGGATCTCAATGTGAGGTAGATGAGGTGGTTGGAGCTATTGAAAGACTATGATATCACTATTTTGTACCACCACGGGAAGTCCATTGTGGTGGTCGATGCCTTGAGTAGGAAGGCAACGAGTATGGACAGCCTTGCGTACATTCCAGTTGGTGAGAGACCACTTGCATCAGATGTTCAGGATTTGGCCAATCAATTTGTGAGGCTAGATATTTTGGAGCCCAGCAGTGTTCTAGCTTGCATAGCCGCTCGATCTTCCTTGTTTGAGCGCATCAGAGATCGGCAGTATGACAACCCTCATTTGTTGGTCCTTGAGGACACAGTGCGGCACGATGGTGCCAAGAAGGTTACTATTAGAGATGATGGAGTTTTGAGGATGCAGGGTCGTGTTTGTGTGCCTGATATGGATGGACTTCGTGAGTTGATTCTTGAGGAGGCCCATAGTTCTCAGTATTCTATTCATCCGGGCACCGCTAAGATGTATCAGGACTTGCAACAACATTATTGGTGGAGGAGAATGAAGAAGGACATAGTTGCATATGTAGATCGGTGTCTAAATTGTCAGTAAGTAAAGTGTGAGCATCAGATACCTGGTGGTTTGCTTCAGAAGTTAGAGATTCCTGAGTGAAAGTGGGAGTGTATCACTATGGATTTCGTTGTTGGACTCCTACGAACTCAAAGGAAGTTCGATGCAGTTTGGGTCATTGTGGATAGGCTGACCAAGTCAGTGCATTTCATTCCTATGGCAGTTACCTATTCTTCAGAGCGATCGGCAGAGATTTATATCTGTGAGATCATCCGTCTTCATGTTATGCCCGTGTTTATCATTTCTAATCGAGGTACACAGTTCACCTCACACTTTTGGGGAGCAGTACATCATGAGTTGGGCATGCGGGTAGAGTTGAGCACAACGTTTCATCCTCAGTCAGACGGACAGTCCGAGTGCACTATTCACATATTGGAGGATATGCTCTGCGCATGTGTTATAGACTTTGGAGGATCGTGGGATCAATTCTTTCCACTTGCGAAGTTTACTTACAACAACAACTAAGAGCATCTAGATGGCTCCCTATGAGGCATTATACAGTAGGCTGTGCCGATCGCCAGTTGGATGTTCGAGCCGGGGAAGGCTCGGTTATTGGGTATAGATCTAATACAGGATGCCTTGGATAAGGTCAAGATTATTCAGGATCGACTTCACACAGCTCAGTCCAGGCAGAAGAGTTATGCCGACCGTAGAGTTCGTGATGTTGCATTCATGGTCGAAGAGATAGTGGCTATTCTTGCCCAACAGGTTCGTCAGTTAAGGTCGAAGAGTTATCCTTCAGTTTGACTGCAGTGGAAAGGTCAGCTCGTCGAGGCAGCTACTTGGGAGTCCGAGTCGGACATGCAGAGTAGATATCCCCACCTTTTCACCAGTTCAGGTACTTTTTTATATCTGTTCGGGGATGAACGATTATTTTAGAGGTGGAGAATGTGATGACCTGAAAGGTAATCTTATTTTAGAACCCAATTTTGTGTCCCGAAGCCTTAAATACCTCATTTTAGCCTTCCTCAGTTTGCTTACGCAGTTTGGGCATATTTCTGGAAAGCTTTTATGTTAAAAACTAAGAAAAATATGAAATTTTGCCTTAAAATCTATTTGAGTTGACTTAGGTCAACATTCTAAGAAAACGGACCTGGATTCGTGTATTGACGGTCCCAGTGGGTCTGTATCGTGATTTGAGATTTGGGCGTATGCTCAGAATCGAATTCGGAAGTCCCTAGCACGAGTTATCGCATTTCGTAGAAATTTGAAAGTTAAAGGCTTAATGAATTTGAATAATGTTTGACTTTTTAGATATCGGGTACGTATTTTGGTTCTGGAACCCTGTATAGGTCCAATAATGTATTTATGACTTGTATGTCAAATTTGGTGAGAAATAGAGTTGGTTTGACGTAATTCGGACGTCCGTTGTGAAAATAGAAGTTTCAAAGTTTTCTTGAAAATTTCATTTGATTTGGTGTTCGATTCGTAGTTCTAAGTGTTATTTTGGCGATTTGATCAGGCGAGCAAGTTCGTATGATATTTATAGACGTGTGTGCATAGTTGGTTTAGAGCCCGAGGGCTCGGGTGAGTTCGGATAGGCTACAGAGTGAAAATGGACTTAGAAAATGTTGTTGGTGTTTTTGTTCTGGTGAAGGCCTCAGATCTCGCATTTGCGAGATCAGACATCGCATTTGTGACCTTTGATGGGATCACATTTACGAGCTACTCATCGCATTTGCGAAGAGTAGCTGGGCCACATGATGTTCGCATTTGCGAGACATACTTCCCATTTACGAAGTGGGACATGAGGGGGCAGTGATCGCAAATGCAATCAAATGGTCGCATTTGCGGAAGGTCAGTGTTCACATTTGCAAACCTTTCATTGCAAATGCGATAATTGCAGAGATGTGAGGGTCTTCGCATTTGTCATGGATTCTTCGCATTTTCGGGGTTCGCATTTGCGCGCTCCAGGTCATGAATGTGACATCTGCAGCTGATCAAAACTTGACTTAGACGGTATTTTTGCTCATCCTTCAAATTTTCAAAACAAGAAACCCTAGAGGTGATTTTTCAAAGAACTTTTCATCCCCAAATCATCGGAAAGTGATTATGAACTAGATTTTTTCAATCTTTCACTACATTTCCTAAGATTTTAACCTAAAATCTTGAGTTTTCATGGTGGAAATTGGGGTTTTTGGGTAGAATTAGGGATTTTTGTAAATTGGGGATTTAGACCTCAAATTAAAGTCATATTCTAAAACAAATTACATAATCGAGCTCGAGGGTGAATGGGTAATCGGGTTTTGGTCCGAACTTCGGGATTATGACTTGTTTGTCTAATTGCTACATGTTTGGATGTTGGGTACAATGTATATGTGAGGTGACGAGTACTTATGCGTTATGGTCAGGTTAAAGCATGCGGGTAGGACTTATTCCTTGTAGTTTATTTCTTACTTTGATTCATTATCCATGCTTAGACTAGTAACTTGCTAAATTGATAGTTCTTATCGTGTTTACGGGCTTTTTGTGATAATTGAGTATTGATTTCGAAGTTGAGATTGGTATTGTGGAACCATTGTTGAAGCAAAGCTTGTTATTATTGATTCTATCTCCCTACTTTATATTTGTCCATTGTTATGTGGCAAGAGAGAGTGTTAAAGCACAAAGGGTGATGTCGTACCATATTGTGACTGTTAATGCACGAAGGGTGATGCCGTGCCATATTGTGAGTGTTAATGCACGAAGGGTGATGCCGTGCCATGTTATGAGAGTTAATGCACGAAGGGTGATGTCGTGTCATATCTTTTGATTTACATTGTGAGGTTGAGAGTAAAATCACGAAGGGTGATGCCGTGCAATATCTTTTTTTCATTGTGAGGTTGAGAGTAAAAGCACGAAGGGTGATGCCGTGCAATTTCTTTTATTGTGTTTAATTGATTTCACTGATTAAAGGCATATCGACTGTTCTGGTTATCATATCTATTGTATCTCTTATATCTTGTTTTCCCCTTTAGCATGTTTCCCCTCCCAATAGTACATGTTTTAGGTGTTATTATTGTTTTCTTGTACATATACTGTTATCTGCACATGTTTATTATGTGGGTGTCTTGTCATAGCTTCGTCACTACTTCGTCGAGGTTAGGCTTGACACTTACGAATACATGGGGTCGGTTGTACTCATACTACACTCTGCACCTTTTGTGTAGATTTTGGTACCGCTCCTAGCTGATCATGAGGTTAGTAGTTGGACTTGCTTGTCAGGAGACCCAAGGTAGATCTGCTGGCGTCCGCAAACCCTAGAATCTTTTCCTAATTTCATTATTTTACTGTTTCTTTTCTTTCAGAACAGTGTATTTCCTTTCAGACTCTGTTTGAAGTAAATCATAGTAGCTCGTGAGTTGTGACTCCAAATCCTAAATGTATCAGACATTATGGGTCTTGTGTTATTCGGCAAATCAGTTTTAGCTTCTAAATAGCTTAATTGTTCTTGTTATTGAAATTGGCTAAAGTTGGCATTAGGAATCCTCTAACATTGGCTTGTCTAGCAAGTGAAATGTTTGGCTCCATCACGGTCACGAAGGTGGGAATTCCGGGTTGTGACAGTATTGCTCCGGGTTTCACCCATGAAGAGTGTGATGAGGTTCGGAAAGAAGGGCAAGTTGAGCCCTAGGTATATCGAACCCTTTGAGATTCTTGAGAGAGTGGGTAAGGTGGCCTATAGACTGGCATTTCCACCTAGTTTATCAGCCGTCGATCCGGTGTTCTATGTTCCCATGCTCCGGATGTATCACGGTGATCCTTCCCATGTGTTAGATTTCAGCTCAGTTGAATTGGACAAGAATTTGACTTATGAGGAGGAGCCGGTGGCTATTCTAGCCCGGCAGGTCCGACAATTGAGGTCTAAAAGTTATCCTTTAGTCCGAGTGCAAGGGTGACGTCAGTCGATCGAGGCAGCCACGTGGAAGTCCGAGTCAAACCTGTGAAGTAGATATCCACGCCTTTTTCTCTAGCCCAGGTACCTTTCTATGTCCGTTCGAGGACGAACATTTGTTTTAGAGGTGGAGAATGTGACGACCCGAAGGCCATTTTCAATTTTTGCCTTCATTTTTGCATTTCCAGACCTTGAATAGATCCATTTAACTTTCTCGGTTTGCGCGCACAGTCCATGTCTTTTTTTTGGAAAATATTTATGTGAAAAACTAAAGAAAATGTGAAATTTTGCCTTCAAACTCATTTGAGTTTACTGTGATCAACGATTTATGTAAATAAATCTATTATAGTATAGTGATCAACGTTTTATGTAAATCTATTACTGTGATCAACGTATAGTGTTTTGGGACTTGGGAATACGCCCAAAATCGAATTCAGAAGTCCATAACTTGATTTAGCGTAATTTGTTGAAAACTAGCAATTTAAAGGTTTAAAGAATTCCTAAGTTTAACCGTAGGTTGACTTTGTTGCTACTGGGTTCGGATTTTGGTTCCGGAACTTTGTATAGGTTCAATTAATTATTTATGACTTCTCTACAAATTTTGGTGCAAAACAAAGTTGATTTGACGTGATTCGGACGTCCGGTTGAAAATTTTCATGTTCTTGAGTTTCTTTGAAAATACCATTCATTTTGATGTCCGATTCGTAGCTCTAGGTGTTAGTTTGATATTTTGATCGCGAGATCAAGTTCTTATGATATTATTACACTTGTGTGCATGTTTGGTTTGGAGACCGAGGGGTTCGTGTGAGTTTCGGTTACGCTACAAAGTGATTTGGGACTTAGAAGAATAGCTGATGACCCTCTGTTGTTGGTGTGGACTACAGACCTCGCAATTGCGAGGTGGAAATTTGCGACATCTTTCCAAGTATGTCATGATCTTATTTGCGAATATTTTGTTCGCAATTGCGAATAGGGCCTGGGAACAACAGAGATCGCTTTTGCGAAGTTCCAATGTTTGCATTTGCGAACAAATCATCGCAATTGTGATGACGTCAGAGATATGGATTTCTTCGCATTTGCTATGGATTTCTCGTATTTGCGGGGTTTGCATTAGCGAACCCCAGGTCGCAATTGCGACATCTGCGCCTGACAAAAAGCTGAGAAGACGGGATTTATCTCATTTCTCACAAACTCTCAACCCTAAACACCCTAGAGGTAATTTACTAAGAGGATTTTCTTCCTAAAAATATTGGTAATCAATTTTAATCTATTTCTTTTTAGTTACCCATTACTTTCCTAGTGTTTTCAACATTAAATCTAGGATTTTCATGGTAGAAATTAGGGGTTTGAGTAGAATTGAGAATTTTTGTAAAATTGAGATTTAGACCTCAAATTGAGGCCGGATTTTGAAATTAATCACATAATCGGGCTCGGGGTGAATGGGTAAGTGGGTTTGGTCTGAATCTCAGGTTTTGACCAAGCGGGTTCGGGGTTGACTTTTGTTGACTTTTTGAAAAAAGTGTAAAGATCTTAACTTTATGTATTGTAATTGATTTTCCTAGCATCGTTTGCTGATATTAAGTCGATTTTGGTTAGATTCGATTAGTTTGGAGGCGAATTTTAGAGGAAAAGCCTCGGTTGAGCTTTGATTTGCTTGCGGAGCGAGGTAAGTGTTGGGTCTAACCTTGATTTGAGGGAATTAGGAACTCTTGTACCATATGCTATGGGATTTACATGTGTAACGACGTATATGTGAGGTGGCGAGTGTATATACGACGTCAAAATAGTTGTTTTCATGCTTTCCTGTATTTCATTAATTATCTTATTCCGTGTCTTAACTGTTGCACACTTTAATTGCTTTCTATGTCGTAACTTGTTACTTGTCATCTATATACTCTTGTATTGAAATGCTCGTTTCTTCCATGATTCCATGATTAATTGCTACTTTCCTTACTTATCTTACTTGTACACTTTAACTGTCCTATATTTGACTTGTCTTGTTGTTTTGTGGTAATTGTATTGTTCCTTGATTTACCACGAGGTTCCTTTATGACTTTGCTTTAATATTCTCTAATCATAGAGATTCTTGTGAATTAAGTTGTTGAATTGATTCATTTATTGGTTTTATTTATGGATCGGGTTGCACGCCGCAACGGGCGGAATAAGCGAGGATTGATATTGATATGCTGGGATTGGGTTGCACGCCACAACGGATTTTATATATGATTTTGATATGGTGAAATAAGGGAGGATTGTGATACTGATTCTGATTGATATGGTAGGATCGGGTTGCGTGTCGCAACAGATTTTACATGTTATTCTTGATATTGAAATTGTGAAATAAGGGAGGATTGTGTTGTATGGTGAAATCAGGTCACGCACCACAACGGATTGTGTGTGTTGTATTCGTTGATGTATTGTATTAGTTTCAGTATTTTCATACGAGATTCTGAGGACTGATGTTTTTGGATTACTGATTTCGAGGATTGAGTTTGTTTTCATAAGTCATCTGCCTTACTTTCCTGTGTTTCCTTTCCTGTTATTATTATTATACTGCGTACTTTTTATTATACGTGACCCACCTTAGCCTCGCCACTATTTCGTCGAGGTTGGGCTCAACACTTACTGTAACACTCCGTAGATCTAAATTAGTTGTGGATGCATTAAATGAGTATAGGTGAAGTCGTTGTTTTGGAATCAAGACTGATAGTTAGGTGCATAAAATTCGATAGAATCGACTAAGTTTATGGGAGGTACGTCTTATAGACTTGGTCAGTGCAAGGCCATGAAAACTCACCGCCATAGACAGTGCAAGGCCATAAAAACTCAGTGCCCCAGGCAGTGCAAGGCACTGCCCGGCATAAAGCTCAGCGCCCCAAACAGTGGAAGGCATTGTAGTTTTGGCGCCTCTGATGGCACCTTGCGCAGTTATTTTGGTGCCCCTAGCGATGCCTCGTGCCAGCGAGGTTTAACCGAGCTACTTTTATTTTCCTCCTCAACTTTGGGATGTGTTCACGTATTTAAAAGCCGTACCTCGTTCCCCCACACCCTAAACACGAAAACCTACTATAGAAAGAGAAGCTTTCAAGAACCTAACTTCCCTAAGGTCCCTCCATCATCCAAGGTAAGTTCTAACGATGATTCTAATTTAATTTCAATTCTCCAACACCTTATTAACATGGGTAAATCCTTCCACTCATTAGATATTTTCGTTCAATACACCATTATTGATAAAGGGAACCCTAGAACTCGAATTTAAGATGAGTGAACTTCGAAAAGGTAATGCTTCTACTTCCTAATCAAATATAACTATGAATTGATGAGTTTTTGGGAGAATAGTAAATGGGTTTGATAAAGAGAACCATAAGAACTATACCTAGGGTTTTGTAATGTTGAATTATGATTGTTGTAAACATTTGGGTGATGAGAAATGGTGTTAATTACATCTATTTGGGATTGTAGAATCACCTAGTAGTAGTAGAATGAGAACTTGGTGAAGAAAAGACTAATTATTAAGGGCTATGAGGCTTTACACCCATAAGGTGTTTGATAAAATTCTTAAGTTACTAAAATAGGAGAATTAGTGCTAATATTGATTCCTCTTATATATATATTGACGTAGATTATCGTTGAAAGAGGCGGTGAACATAGTGATACTCTTAAAAAGGACCAGAGCTAAGGTATGTGAGGCTAACTCTCTATGTTTGGTAATGTTAATGATTCTCCCTACACTACATTTCTTTTATGATGTTACCAATTGCCTCGTAAATATATAGTTAAGCCTAGTCCCTTAACTAGTTTCAGAACTTCTATTCTCTAGCTTCGTAACTCGTTCATGACTTTCATTTTGAACGTTGTGAGCTCAATGAGTAATAAATATAGACTTGAGTAAGATGCCCATGAGTCTCAGTCTTAGACTGCTCAACATGTCATAAACAATTAAAGTTTCAGTGTTCATAATCAATTCAAGAATACATGTCTCAGTCTAGTCCTATTCCAGTATCATGTAACTCAGTGTGATTCGGTATTTCAGTGTCATGTATTGCAGTATTATTCTCAGTTCCTGATTTTAAATCCCTGAATGTTGAACATCTGTATTTGGTCCTGAGGCCACAATTAATGCTTTATGCATCTTTGGGCCTGAGGTCGCAGTTTATCCTTTATGCATCTTTGGGCCTGAGGCTACAGTTTATGCTTCATGTATCTTTGGGCATGAGGCCACCGTTATGTATACTTATACTTGGGCCCACGGCCGCAACTTGTGCACATATATATTGGGCATGCAGCTGCTGTTTAATATTCAGATAAATAGGTGGTTAATCATTCAGAAGATGGAGTATTCATATCCTTACTTCCTTTGTTTCAGTTATCAGTTATCATTTCAGTTTTAGTTTAAACAATTATCATTTCAGTTATCAGTTCTTAGTTATCAGCTCAACTTCATTTTCAGTATTTATAGTTCTTTCCTTCAATTGCTTTACATACCGGTGCAATTCAAATGTACTGACGTCCCTTTTGCTCGGGGCTTGCATCTCATTATGCATGTAATGATTTACAGGTTGACGATTCAGAGCGCTAGGATTCTCGTACCAGCTATTGGGTGAGCCTAGTTCTTTCGGGGCATTATCATTTCTTTACAGTCTTTCAGTATTTACAAACAATCAGCATTTTCAATACTTCGTTAGAGGCTTCATAGACTAGAGTAACAATTAGACAGAGTCGCAGAATTTTCATTGCAACAATGTTGACTACAAATATGTTGCATACTTATGCTAGTGTTTCCGCACATTGATTTATATCAATCAGAATTTTACTATATTAGCATGTGTTAGTTTATCTTATGCATTCAGTATGTTATGATATCACATGTTGATTTAGTCAGCCAGTTGGTTCGCTGGGTCACATGTAGTCAGGCACCGGGTGCCATGTTACATCCAATCCCAGGTTCGGGACGTGATACTTACAGATTACATGGGGTTAGGGGTGGGAATTCGATACTTCGATTTAGTATTTAAGAATTTCGGTTCGGTATTCGATTTATCAATTGTGTATACCAAATATCGTACCAAAGTATTTCAGTATTTCTTATTTTGGTTCGGTACGATTTCGATTTAATACATATTCATTTGTCACGTACTGCTAAGTGCTAAGAGACTAAGCGTTAAACAAAAGGCAGCAACACTAAATAATAAAATCTGTCATTCTTCCTAACAAAAGGCGTGTAAGACAGCACCGCAACAACACCAAATAATTTGCTATTTTGCCTAACAAAAGGCATCAAGCCAACAACACTAAATAATCAAATCTGCCATTCTCCCTAACAAAAGGCGTGTAAGAGCACATGATTATCACATTCACATCAAGTGCACACCTGATTATCACATTCACAACAAGTACTTGAAAGGGAAAAGAAGTAAATAAATATCACAGCAAGCTAAGATAGTAACAACCACTAACGAGTAGCGGCAGAATTAAACACAGTGCAACAAAAACAGAGAGGGCATCCCTCAATTCAAGTTTAGTCTCGAATCAACTTAGTCTTAATTCTTAAATACGGATTTCAGGAAAGCACTCAAGACAACGCCTAATATGCTTCCTTAAACAATATGTGCCATCCCTCTTTGGATGAACATTATATACTCGATCACGATACTTGCACTCTACTTTACGAACTTCTCAGTTATCTTCTATCACCTCAAAGTTTTTCCAACTATGAGAGCGTACTTTAGGAGCACGGGGCATGATTGCACTTGAAACTAAAAAAAGGAAAGATAAATCATAAGTTAGAATATTATTTTTTGATGATAATAAAATAATACTACAAAAGTATATCACCAAACAAATAGAGTATTAAACTTACCACTCAAGTTGCAAGTTAAAACTATACATCAAACAATACTAGTAGTGCTTCCATTATTTTCCATATCTAAAGATAATTCGACCAAATATGTCATAAAAATAAACAAGTATGATATATTATTTTGAACAAAAATACACACAAAATATTAAAGCTTACCAAGCTCGAGTTCCTCAAAATACTCTCAGTCTTCTTCAACACTAATAGGATTCTTCTCTTTTCTAAGTCAATATTGAACACAAACAAGAGCTTGCACACATTTAGGAGTCAATGAACTCCTAAATGAATCAAGAATACGACCACCGGTGCTAAGCGCACATTCCGATGCCACACAAGAAATTGGAATGGCCAACACATCATGAGCCAACTGCGAAAGAATAGGAAATCTAGGAGCATGTATTTTCCACCAACTTAAGATATCAAATTCTTAACTAAAAGGCTATTGTTCTTCACTAATGTATTTATCCAACTCCGATTTAGCACCTCCACTTCCATTGTCTTCCTTTTGTTTCTTCAAGTGAAGCTTCGTCCTTATTAATGATGCAGTTATAACACTCCCACTAGATGTATTAGATGTGTTATTATATGAAGTAGAACTAGATGGAGATTGAGGACAAGATCCAGTTGAATACTATATTAGATACTCTTCAAACAAAGAATTCATATAAGCATACACCTCAATATTTATTTTCTTCCCTTTTTCCTCCCCAAAAAGTTCTTCAAGTGCAAGGCCAACATATTCAAATTTGTTACGAGGATCCAATACGGAAGCAATAAAAAATATTTTATTCATCTTTTCTGGCTCACCCCAGTACTTCTTAAACTTTTCTTATGTCGAGCCATTTTTCTCAAACGTTCATCCTCACTAATTAAACACATTTTTCAACGATAATAAAGTTCAGATACATCCTCAAAATGAGAATTACAAGTGGCATAACGTGAACCTGAAACTTTTTTGGTGAACTCGTGAAATCTTGCAAGAAACTCTATCACTTCCCTCACATTCACCCAATCATCAGATTCAAGAGGACCTGCACTACTACCATCTTCACAAAGATGAGAACATAGATAAGCAGAAAATCCATCATCAAAAAGATGAAACTTGTCAAAGGCCTTTTCAAAGTTTTGTGCCGTATCCAACATAAAATAGGTGGAATTCCACCTAGTAGGAACATTCAAACACAATATTTTGGTACATTCTACCTTTACATGTGCACAACAATGTTTAAACTTTAAGGTCCTTGCAAGCGAAGATCTCACATACCTCATAATATTTCTAAAACGTGTGACAGAAGCATCAATTTCTTTCAAACCATCTTGCAAAATTAGATTTAGTATATGAGCCATGCATATCACGTGAAGATGTTTACCACTCATGATATTAGTTTTCCGCATATTTAACGTTTTAGACAATTCTTTGACTGTGACATCATTTGAAGAAGCATTGTACACGGTAATAGTGAACACCGTGTCTAATTTTCATTCAAGCAAACAATTAAAAATAGCTTTAGCCATCTCTTCACCCTTATGACTAGTGATATGGAAAAAAATTAGTATTCTTTTATACAACTTCCAGTCACTATCAATGAAGTGGGCAGTCAAACACATATAATTTATTCTTTGCAATGAAGTCCATGTGTATGTTGTGAGGCAAATTTTTGGTTGTGCTTCTCTAAAAGACCTTCTTAGATTTTGCTTCAATTCACCATAAACTTCATAACAATCTCTTGTTATTGTTCTACGAGAAGGAAGACGAAATAGTGATTGAGTTATTCTCATAAACTTCAAAAAGCTTCCTTTTCTACAAAGCTAAATGGTAGTTCATCAATAACTATCATCTCAATTAAGGCCCTCCTAACCACTTCTTGATCAAATTTCCAAAGTGATCCTCCATCATTTTGACAAGATTGAAAATTTATCTTTGTTTGACTATTATCTTTATCAATGTTAGGTTGGTATTTTTTGCATCTAGTGATTTTTCAATCCTGTTGTTCCATTCCTAGATGTATTAGCAGCATAAGCCTGCTTACAATATCTACACCTTGCTTTACCGACCCATTTGCCTCAAATTTATCAAAATGTTGCCAAACTTTGGATCTAGGTTGCATGGCTTTTCTTTCCTTAGAATCTTGAGTATCAATTGTGTTAGTGTTGCTATCTTCAGTAATAGGTAAACTTTCAATTGAACCGGCATCACTTACTCTACTTTCATCTGCCATCTATACAAAATTAAAACGAATATAAACACAAATTTAGACTAGAGTTGAGTTTAGATATACAACAACAAATATGTCAAACTATAATGAGAAAGAACTAAGACTCATAGACCCGAATCAACGAGCTAAGTTTAGTAGTTTACAGTGTCCCAACTGGATCTTACAAAGTCTAGTAGTTTACATGTTGAAGTTATAATCAAAGTCTAAATGGGTGTTGACAAGTATTTGACAAGGATGTCTGCGAGTTTCTTGGCTACTGTTTCCCTTACAGAATTTTGTAATCTCACTAGAGATGTATTTATGTGATTATCTTTCACTAGAAATACTAGTAATTGGGAGCAAGCAAAAAGAATATTATGCAAAGAGTGGAATCTGGCAGTGAGTCTTCATGTCAAAGTTAGTAACCTTCTATAAGACAAGGTAGACGTTCACTTTCTTTTTTGTTTTTACAAATATAGAATTTGTTAGCTGATTTCATTCTTGAATTGGAATTACATATTATGTGAATGTGATTTTCTGGTTTCGCAGAGTGTTGAGTCGTTAGCCATTGAAATTACATATTATGTGAATGTGATTTACTGGTTTCGCAGAGTGTTGAGTCGTTAGTCAAACCTGTCCATAGATGATATTCCTAGTTATTGAAAAAAGAGCTAGTTATCATACAAAATAAATACAAGTTAATTTATGTACATATAAAATAGACGTCCAGTCAGTGCATAAAACTTAAACTCAGGAAAAGAAGACTAGCCCTAAGGTTGCACATGCGACCAATAATCCAAGCTTAAATACAATAACAAATATTGTTGTAAGCAAATTTGAAGCTTCATTATTACAACAAGTGAAGATAATCAAAATATAGTACGCCACCTAACAAGAAATTGCATCTGTCCGTAGTGCAACAAGCGTCTTGTAGTTTAACTCTACTAAAAAACTAATCCCACTCTTTACATGTCACTGGTATCTTTAGGTTCAAAGTGTAATTTTCCAGAACTTGTTTATGAAAAGATTAGCCATTAAAAAAAACAAGTGGCAGAACTATAACGACCCGGCCAATCGTTTTGAGAGTTTTAGCCTCGTTGTCTACTGCTTTCCCCATGTCTTTTTCTGCTTATGTGTCTTGCCGGGAGGTGTTGATTGTGGTTTCGGAGTGTTTTGGGACACTTAGTCCTTAAACGGAAGCTTAAGTCATAGGATGTTGACCATAGTCGGAACTGTGTGAAGACGACTCCGGAATGGAGTTCCGTTAGCTCCGTTAGGTGATTTTGGACTTAGGGGAGTGTCCGGATTGTGTTTTGGAGGTCTGTAGCTCATTTAGGCTTGAAATGACGAAAGTTGAAGTTTTGGAGATTTTGACGGTAGTGGACTTTTCGATATCGGGGTCGGATTCTAATTCCAGAAGTTAGAGTAGGTCCGTAAGGTTGAATATGACCTGTGTGTAAAATTTGGGGTGAATCGGAT
The DNA here is from genome assembly GCA_005239505.1 of Nicotiana paniculata. Taxonomy (NCBI): domain Eukaryota; kingdom Viridiplantae; phylum Streptophyta; class Magnoliopsida; order Solanales; family Solanaceae; genus Nicotiana; species Nicotiana paniculata. Next base: position 50,478 of record MDKI01144543.1, read on the forward strand.
GAGGTTTGGTAGGTTTCGACATTAGTTATAGAAATTGGAAGTTTCAAGTTCATCAAGTTTGAATCGAAGGGTGAATTGTGTTTTTAGCATTGTTTGGTGTGATTCGAGGGCTTAACTAAGTTTGTATGGTGTTTTAGAACTGGTTGGTATGTTTGATTGAGGTCCTGCGGCCTCGGGTGTGTTTCAGATGCTTAATGGATGAAATATTGGACTTATGCAATTGCTGAAGCTTTGCTGGTTTCTGGTGTTTCGCACCTGCGGTGGGAAGACCGCACGTGCGGGATCGCACGTGCGGGAGATCAAGCATAGAAGCGGAGTTGGGAGACTTGATTGGGGATATCAGGTGCGAGGCAAGTACCACATCTATGATGCCGCAAGATGTGCCTAATTGACCGCAGGCGCGGAGGGGTACCACAGAAGCAGACATTGCCCCGCAGGCACGCACACGCAGGTGCGACCCTCTTATCGCAGAAGTGGACCCTGAGTTTTTAAATGGAATCTGCACATGCGAGAGGAATTCCGCAGTTGCGGAAGAACTGGGCAGAAAAAGGGAAATTTGAGGGTTGATTCTCATTTCAATTTTGGGACTTTGAGAGCTCGGTGTGAGGCAATTTTTCAAGGTTTCTTCTAGAAGATTGTTGGGGTAAGTGATTCTAACTTGGATTGGGCTATATTTCACGAATATATTTCTATTTACATCTTCTAATTAGGGATTTGAGTTAGAAATTTAGGAGGAAATGGTAGAAACTTCATTGGCTATAATTTCGAGTTTTGGAAGGAGATTTGAGGTAGGATTCGAGTAATTCTTGTATGGTTAGACTCGTGAGTGAATGGGTGTTTCTATTTTGTGACTTTTACCCGATTCCGACACGTGGGCCTGAGGCTTTTTGGGACAATTTCCTAATTCATCGCTTTAGCTTAGATTTCATTGACTAGATTAGTTTCTTATAGCTATATTTATGGTATATAATTGGTTTTGGCTAGATTCGGGCCATTCAGAGTTGGATATTCATGTGAAGAGCATTGTTATCGATTGATTGAGTTTGGTTCGAGGTAAGTAGCTTGCCTAATATTGTGGGAGGAATTCCCTATAGGATTTGGTACTGATATTGCTATGTGAGTGCCATGTACGCGAGGTGACGAGTGTGTACACGTGCTATTATTTGAAAAACTTGTTTTTACTGAGTAATTAACTGTTTTCACCTTAATTGGATATGCCAGCATGCGTAACTACCCTGTTAGCCTAGAATAATATGTCTACGTGCCTTAATTGCTTAACTGAACTCCTTGCAGCATGCTTATTGAATTCCTGCTTCTTTTCCCAAATGTACTTAGTCTAGACTCTAGATTCTCTTGCTGCACTTATCGTCTGTAATTGATTGCGCTGTGTATTTACTTTGGAACTACGAGATGGTATCCAAGGATACCCCCTTCATATTTACTTTTGGGACTAGGGGATGGTATCCCGGGAGATCCCCTTGCATATTTACTTTTGAGACTACGAGGCAGTACCTCGAGAGTTCTCCCTGCATATTTACTTTTGGGACTACGAGGCGGTATCTTGGGAGATCCCATGTTGCTTATTACCACGTGTTGTTCTATTATTTCATTGTGTTTTCCTTTGTTGAACTCTAGTCTCTTATTATACTGCTTTATTCTCCTACTTTTATTATTATATACCAGTGAGCCTGACCTGACCTCGTCACTACTCGACTGAGGTTAGGCTCGACACTTACTGGGTACCAATTGTGGTGCACTCATGCTACTCTTCTGCACATGTTTTGTGTGCAGATTCAGATGCTCGTCATCAGCCGCATTACCAGTGAGTTCGAGACAGCTTTTGGAGACTTCAAGGTATATCTGTCGCGTCCGCAGACCTCGGAGTCCCCTTCTATTCTTCCCCGTGTCAAACACTTTCTGTATTTGCTTTTTTACTAGATTCCGGTGTATAGAGATGTTATTTCCTTTCTGTATCTTGTGGCTCATGATATTTCGGGTATTAGGAAAGCTGTGTAAGTTAGTGTTTGGTTATTGTACATGCCGATCGGGATCAGTTTTGATTACTAAGTATCTATTGCAGTTAGAAATTAAACTTTGTTTCCGTTATTGGTATTTTTTGTAAATATTAGGCTTACCTAGTCGTAGAGAATAAGTGCCGTCACAACGTGTTTCAGAGGGATGTTTGGATCATGACAAGTTGGTACCAGAGCTCTAGGTTCATAGGAGTCGTGAGTCACAAGTCGGTTTATTAGAGTCTCGCGGATCGGTACGGAGACGTCCGTACTCATCTTCGAGAGGCTATGGAACTGTTAGTAACAATCATACTTCTTTTGATTCCTTGTCGTGCGAGTTATTGGCATCAAATTCTGAACTTCTCTATTCTATTCCTTCTCACAGATGGTGAGGACCCGTACCGGAAGATCTGACGACAAGCAATCGTGCCCCCTGCTAGAGCCGCTAGAGGCCGAGGCTGGGATAGAGGAAGACCACGTGGTGTAGCCAAAGCACCCGCGTGAGCTGCAACAGAGGAGCCCCCATCATCTCCAGTTGAAGGGCAGGCACTGGAGGTGCCTATTACCAGTGAGTTCGAGACAACTTTTGGAGACTTCAAGGTATATCTGCCGCGTTTGCAGACCTAGGAGTCCCCTTCTATTCTTCCCCGTGTCAAACACTTTCTGTATTTGTTTTTTTACTAGACTCCGGTGTATAGAGATGTTATTTCCTTTCTAAATCTTGTGATTCATGATATTCCAGGTTTTGGGAAAGCTGTGTAAGTTAGTGTTTGGCTATTGTACATGCCGAGCGACATCGTTTTTGATTACTCAGTATATATTGCAGTCAGAAGTTAAACTTTGTTTCCGTTATTGGTATTTTCTGTAAATTATTAGGCTTACCTAGTCGTAGAGAATAGGTGCCGTCACAACGTGTTTCAGAGGGATGTTTGGGTCATGACAAGTTGGTACCAGAGCTCTAGGTTCATAGGAGTCGTGAGTCACAAGTTGGTTTATTAGAGTCTCGCGGATCAGTACGGAGACGTCCGTACTCATCTTCGAGAGGCTATGGAACTGTTAGGAACAATCATACTTCTTTTGATTCCTTGTCGTGCGAGTTATTGGCATCAAATTCTGAACTTCTCTATTCTATTCTTTCTCACAGATGGTGAGGACCCGTACCGGAAGATCTGACGACAAGCAATCGCGCCCTCTGCTAGAGCGCTAGAGGTCGGGGCTGGGATAGAGGACGACCATGTGGTGTAACCAAAGCACCCGCGTGAGCTGCAACAGAGGAGCCCCTAGCAGCTCCAGTTGAAGGGCAGGCACTGGAGGTGCCTATTGCTGCACCAGCCCTCCAGAAGACTCTAACCCGGTTCATGAGCATGTTCAGCACCTTAGCTCAGGCTGGATTGATTCCATTAGCTCCCGCCACATCTCAGGACGGGGGAGGGGAACAGAATCCCACAACCCATACTCCTGAGCGAGAGTCCAGGTTGATCAGGCCCTAGAGTTCATCCCTATGCAGTCGGTAGCTCTAGTTCATCACGAGACTAGGATAGCCGTTTCTGAGCTGGAGCAGCTCAGACTTGAGAGGTACAAGAAGTACCACCCACATACCTTCAGAGGATTGGCTACATATATTGCTCACGGTTTTCTAGAGGAGTGTCATCGTATTCTCCGTACTATGGGTGTAGCAGAGACGAGTGGGGTTTCTTTTACCACCTTACATCATAGAGAAGCAAACTATCAGTGGTGGCGTGCTTATGTGTTGAGTAGTCCAGACGAGGCAGCATCACTTACATGGACTCAGTTCTCGAACATATGTTTGAGAGAGTATGTCCCTCAGAGCCTCAGGAACTCATGGCGCGCGGAGTTTGAGCAGCTGCGTCAGGGTGCTATGATTGTGTCAGAGTATGAAGTCCATTTCAGTGATTTGTCCCGACATGCATCGGCCTTGGTTTCCACAGTTCAAGAGAGGGTTTGACGTTTTATTGAGGGACTCCACCCCAGTATCTGGATCAATATGGCTAGGGAGTTGGAGATTGATATTTCTTATCAGAAGATTGTGAGTATTGGCAGGAGATTGGAGGGCATGCTATCCCGAGAAAGAGAGGAGAGAGAGACCAAGAGGTCTCGAGAGTCTGGCATTTACAGTGGTACTCGTGCCCCAGCTGCAGTGCGACATGGTAGGGGTTATGTGAGTCGCCTCGTTCATTCAGCTCTTCCAGCCGCCAGTGGTGTTCCCGCCTCTTCTAGGCCCTAGGAGCCTTATTATGCACCGCAAGTATCTAGTGTGCCTCCTCCTCGGAATGTTTTTAGCGGCCAGTCCAGCAGACCTGACCTGAGTCAGTCACAACAACCACGCCCTACGAGGGATTGTTTTGAGTGTGGCGACACTCGCCATATAGTGAGGGCTTGCCCCAAACTTAGGAGGGGTGCACCTCCATAGACTTCTTAGCCACCACGTGCTCCACCGGGTCCTCAGGCTATGATTCCAGCACTAGCTACTACCCCACCTGCTCAGCCAACTCGAGGTGGAGGTCGGGGAGGTCGAGGTCGTCCTATAGGGGGAGGCCAGGCTAGGTATTATGCTTTTCCGGCTCATACAAAGGTATTCGCTTCTGACTTTGTCATTACAAGCATTATTCCAGTCTGTCATAGAGATGCATCGGTATTATTTGACCTACGCTTTACGTATTCCTATGTGTCCTCTTATTTTGCCCTACATTTAGGAGTATCTTGGGATTCCTTGAGTTCCCCTATTTATGTGTCTACTCCTGTGGGAGATTCTCTTGTTGTGGACCGCGTGTATCACTCGTGTTTGATTTCTCTTAGTGGTTTTGAGACCAGATCCAATTTATTATTACTCAGCATGGTAGACTTTGATGTTATCGTGGGCATAGACTGGTTGTCGCCCCATTATGCTATTTTTGATTGTCATGCAAAGACTGTGACGCTGGATATGCCAGGCTTACCGCAATTAGAGTGGAGAGGTACCTTATAGTATACTCCCAGCAGAGTTATTTCATTTCTTAAGGCTCAACAAATGGTTGAGAAAGGTGTGACGCATATTTAGCTTATGTGAGAGATGTCATTATTGATACCCCTATAGTTGAGTCAGTTCTAGTAGTGAGGGACTTTCCAGATGTGTTTCCAGCTGATCTCCCGGGCATGCCACCCGATAGAGATATAATTTCGGCATTGATTTGTTGCCGGGCACTCAGCCCATCTCTATTCCTCCATACCGTATGGCTCCTCCTAAGTTGAAGGAGTAGTTGCAGGAGTTGCTTGATAAGGGCTTCATTCGGCCCAATGTGTCACCTTGGGGTGCTCCGGTCTTGTTTGTGAAGAAAAAAGATGGTTCTACGCGTATATGCATTAATTATCGCCAGCTGAATAAGGTTACAATAAAGAACATGTATCTATTGCCTCGTATTGATGACTTATTCGATCCGTTACAAGGTGCCAGGGTGTTTTCCAAGATTGACTTACGTTCAGGCTATCATCAGTTGAAGATTTAGGAGCCAGATATCCCGAAGATAGCTTTCAGGACTCGGTATGGTCACTACGAGTTTCTTGTGATGTCTTTTGGGCTGACCAATGCCCCAACAACTTTTATGCATTTGAGGCATAGTGTGTTCCGGCCTTATCTTGACTCCTTCATTATTGTGTTTATTGACGCCATTCTGGTGTACTCCCGAACTCGGGAGGATCATGAGCAACACCTGAGGACTGTGCTTCAGACCTTGAGAGAAAAGAAGTTGTATGCAAAATTTTCAAAGTGCGAGTTTCGGCTAGACTCAGTGGCATTCTTGGGTCATGTAGTATCGAGTGATGGGATCAAAGTAGATTCGAAGAAGGTGGGAGGTAGTGCAGAGTTGACCTAGATCCTCATCAGCTACGAAGATTCAGAGTTTTCTTAGTTTGGTGTGGTATTACCGTCGTTTTGTAGAGGGATTCTCATCTATTGTAGCACTTATGACCAGGCATACCCAGAAGGGTGCTCCATTCAGGTGGACAGAGTAGTGTGAGAAGAACTTTCAGAAGCTCAAGACAGCTTTGACTACGGTCCCAATATTGGTATTGCCTACAGGTTTGGGGTCCTACATTGTATATTGTGATGCGTTGTAGATTGGTCTTGGCGCGGTGTTGATGCATGACGGTAGGTGATTGCCTAGGCGTCTAGATATTTGAAGGTTCATGAGAAGAACTATCATGTCCACGACCTTGAGTTAGCAACTATTGTTCATGCCTTGAAGATTTGGCGGCACTATTTGTACAGTGTTCCTTGTGAGATATACACCAATTATCGGAGTTTGCAGCATTTTTTCAAGCAAAAGGATCTTAACTTGCGTCAGTGGAGGTGGTTGGATCTACTTAAGGACTATGATATCACCATTTTGTACCTCCCGGGGAAGGCGAATGTGGTGGCCGATGCTTTGAGTCGCCGGGCGGAGAGTTTAGCATACCTTCCAGCAGCAGAGTCCATTAGCATTGGATATTCAGGCCTTAGCCAGCCAGTTTGTGAGATTGGATATTTTTGAGCCGAGTCGAGTGTTGGCTTGTGTGGTCTCTCGGTCTTCCTTTTATGATCGTATCAGGGAGCGTAAGTATGACAAACCTCATCTGCTTGTGCTTATGGACACGGTCCAGCATGGTGATGCTAAGGAGGTCACTATTGAGGATGATGGTGCATTGAGGATGCAGGTAGGCTATGTGTCCCCAATGTAGATGGCTTGCGTGAGTTGATTCTTCAGGAGGCTCATAGCTCGCGGTACTCCATTCATCCGGGTGCCGTGTTGGGGAGGTTTCTTTTGAGGTGTTGTGGCGTGTTGGGGAGGTTTGAGGTGTTGTGGCGTGTTGGGGAGGTTTCTTATGAGATTGCTTTACCTCCCAGACTAGCAGGAGTTCATCCGGTATTCCACGTTTCTATGCTTCGGAAGTATCACGCTGATCCAGCTCATGTGTTGGATTTCAGCTCAGTCCAGTTGAACAAGGATTTGTCTTATGTTGAGGAGCTAGTGGCTATTTTGAACAGGCAGGTCAGAAAGCTAAGGTCAAAGAACATTGCTTCCGTGAAGGTGCAATGGAGGGGTCAGTCGGTCGAGGAGGAGACTTGGGAGACCGTGCGAGATATGCGCAACCGTTATCCTCATATTTTCATCGCTTCAGGTATGTCTCTATACTCATTCGAGGACGAACAATTGTTTTAAGAGGGGGAGGATGTAACGACTCGGCCGGACGTTTTGAGAGTTTTATCCCCGATCCCCTGTCTACTGCTTTCCCCGTGTCTTTTTATGCTCATGTGTCTTGCCGGGAGGCGTTGGTTGTGGTTTCGAAGTGTTTTGGGACACGTAGTCCCTAGATGGAAGATTAAGTCTTAGGATGTTGACCGTAGCCATTATTGTGTGAAGACGACTCCAGAATGAAGTTCCGTCAGTTCTGTTAGCTCCGTTAGGTGATTTTGGACTAAAGGGCGTGTCCGGATTGTGTTTTGGAGGTCTGTAGCTCATTTATGCTTGAAATGGGAAAATTGAAGTTTTGGAGATTTTGACCAATAGTGGAATTTTCGATATCGGGGTCGGATTCCAATTCCGGAAGTTGGAGTAGATCCGTAAGTTGAATATGACTTGTGTGCAAAATTTGGGGTCAACAGGATGAGGTTTGGTTGGTTTCGGCAACTAGTTGTAGAAATTGGAAGTTTCAAGTTCATCAAGTTTGAATCGGGGGGTGAATTATGTTTTTAGCGTTGTTAGGTGTGATTCGAGGGCTCGACTAAGTTCGTATGGTGTTTTAGGACTTTTTGGTATGTTTGGTAGAGGTCTCAGGGGCCTCGGGTCTATGTCGGATGCTTAACGGATGAAATATTAGACTTATGCAATTGCTGAAGCTTTGCTGGTTTCTGGTGTTTCGCACCTGCGGTGGGGAGACCGCAAGTGAGGGATCGCACGTGCAGAAGATCAAGCATAGAAGCATAGTTGGGAGACTTGATTAGGGATCACAGGTGAGAGGCAAGTACCGCATCTGCGATACCTGCAGATACGCCTAATTGACTGTAGGCGCGGAGGGGGACAGCAGAAGCAGAAAGTTCTCCCCAGGCGCACACACGCAGGTGCGAACGTATTATCGCAGAAGCAGACCCTGAGTTTTTAAGTGGAATCCGCACTTGCGAGGGGAATTCCGCAGGTGCGATGGCACGTCCGCAAATGCGGAAGAACTGGGCAGAAAAGGGGAAAATCGAGGGTTGATTCCCATTTCGATTTAGGACTTTGAGAGCTCGGTGTGAGGCGATTTTTCAAGGTTTCTTCTAGAAGATTTTTGGGGTAAGTGATTCTAACTCGAATTGGGCTATATTTCACGAATATATTTCTATTTACATCTTCTAATTAGGTATTTGAGTTTGAAATTTGGGGGGAAATGGTAGAAACTTCATAGGCTATAATTTCGAGTTTTGGAAGGCGATTTGAGGTAGGATTCGAGTAATTCTTGTATGGTTAGACTCGTGAGTGAATGAGTGTTCCTATTTTGTGAATTTTACCCAATTCCGACACGTGGGCCCAAGGCTTTTTGGGACGATTTCCTAATTCATCGCTTTAGCTTAGATTTCATTGACTAGATTAGTTTCTTATAGCTATATTTATGGTATGTAATTGGTTTTGGCTAGATTCGGGCCATTCAGAGTTGGATATTCGTGGGAAGAGCATTGCTATCGATTGATTGGGCTTGGTTCGAGGTAAGTGGCTTGCCTAACCTTGTGTGGGGGAATTCCCCTTAGGATTTGGTACTGATATTGCTATGTGAGTGCCGTGTACGCGAGGTGACGTGTGCGTACACGGGCTATTATTTGAAAAACCTGATTTTTACTGAGTAATTACCTATTTTCACCTTAATTGAATATACCAACATGTGTAGTTACCCTGTTAGCCTAGAATAACATGTGTACGTGTCTTAATTGCTTAACTAAACTCTTTGCATCATGTCTATTGAATTCCTGCTTCTTTTCCCGAATAGTACTTAGTCTAGACTCTAGATTCTCTTACTGCACTTATCGTTTGTAATTGATTGCGCTGTGTGTTTACTTTGGGACTACGAGACGGCATCCCGGGAGATCCCCATTCATATTTACTTTTGGGGACTACGGAACGGTATCCCGACAGATCCCCATGCACATTTACTTTTGAGACTACGAGGCGGTACCTCGGGAGTACTCCCTGTATATTTACTTTTGGGACTACGAGACGGTATCTTGGGAGATCCCTTGTTGCTTATTACCGCGTGTTGTTCTGTTATTGCATTGTGTTTTCCTTTGTTGAACTCTACTATCTTATTATACTGCTTTATTCTCCTGCTTTTATTATTATATACCAGTGGGCCTGACCTGACCTCGTCACTACTCGACTGAGGTTAGGCTCGACATTTAATGGGTACCAATTGTGGTGCACTCATGCTACTCTTCTGCACATGTTTTGTGTGCAGATTCAGATGCTCGTCATCATCCGCATTATCAGTGAGTTCGAGACAGCTTTTGGAGACTTCAAGGTATATTTGTCGCGTCCGCAGACCTCGGAGTCCCCTTCTATTCTTCCCCATGTCAAACACTTTCTGTATTTGCTTTTTTACTAGAGTCCGGTGTATAGAGATGTTATTTGATTTCTGTATCTTGTGGCTCATGATATTCCGGGTTTTAGTAAAGCTGTGTAAGTTAGTGTTTGGTTATTGTACATGCCGATCGGGATCCATTTTGATTACTAAGTATCTATTGCAGTTAGAAGTTAAACTTTGTTTCCGTTAATGGTATTTTCTGTGAATTATTAGACTTACCTAGTCAGTGACTAGGTGCCGTCACGACGTGTTTCAGAGGGATGTTTGGTCGTGACAAGAACATCGTGATCAAACTTCACGTAATCACCGTATACATATAATTTTATTCGAAAAAATACACAACTTAGCTCTAAAATTTTGCAGTGACCAAGTAGATCCACAAACAACGGGAAAAAGAAAAACTTAGGTCCACAAAGAGTTTTCCTTATTCCAAGAACTACCAATTAATCTACCATAAATTATTATAAAAAACTGAAGATTGAAGAATGAAAAGTTATGAACGTGTTGAAGATTCTAAGATTGAAGAATGAAGGTAAAAGATGAGGAAACCAGCAGTCACACTTGAGAGTCGTCAGTGCCGAGGTCGTGAAGTCGCCGTGACGCCGGTCTCTATCGCACTCCCAAACATCCAGACCGTAGTCGCAAATCTAATTAGGTTTCTCAGTTCTCACAGCGGATTTGTTCAGTACTTCAGTGTTCACTAGGGAAACCTAATTCTAATTATTAATTCCTATAGTGAAACTAGGGAAAGAGAGTAAGGAAGTTGGACCTAGTCTTATTGGGCTGGAGAGTAGAGATACAAACATTAAAATTTTGGGTTGGTCTAGGGCAATGTAGGAAACACATGAAATTCTTTAAAAATTTGGTATCTCGGTATTTCGGTATATCTAAATTTCAAGATCTTAATACCAAGGACCGTACTTTTATACCGAAATCCAAAACTTTAATACCGAATTATACCGATATACCGAAAAAATTGAAAGCGAAATACCAAATTAATTTGGTCCGGTTCGGAATTCAATTTTTCGGATTTTATCCCACCCCTACATGGGGTTGGTTGTACTCATACTACACTATGCACTTCTTGTGCATATTTTGGAGCCGGTTCTAGTGACAGTCAGTAGATTGCTCGGATTGATTTCTTTACGGAGACTTGAGGTATAGTTGCACGACGTCCGCATACCTGAAGTCCCTTTTCATATCTCTCTAGCTGTTTGCTGTATTTCATACATTTATGATTTCATTCAGACTTTTATTTTTAGTATTCTAGTCACTCGTGTACTTGTGACACTAGTTCTCGGATTGCATCTAGTATCGTTGTTGTTATGGTTTTTGTCACTCTATTTTATATTATTCAGTCTCTTGGTTATTGTTTAATTTGAATGATTAAAAATGGATAAAAATTATTCTTGCGTTGGTTTGCCTGGAAATGAAATGTTAGGTGATATCATGGTCCCGAGGGTGAGAAAATTCAGGGTCGTGACAGTTCTACTTTTTCTTTTGAAGTTAATAGGAAAGAAGAACCCGGGGATGGTGATTTGAAAAAGATCAAGGATATGCTAAGGTACCTTGTGGGAAATAATAATGATACACAACTGCAGATACAAAGACAAGAGACAACTATTCTTAACTTGGAGGTTCAAGTGAGTCAACTAGTTGAAGCTTTTAATGTTCGACAAGTTAATAATATGGATAGTAGCCATGAGCAGTGTGCATTAGAGACAAAAATGGAGGTGTCAATAGAGGGGTCCAGAGTAGAACACCAATATTCTAACCAGCTTGAATTTGATGATGTCAATGTTGAAAAAATGACACTAGAGTCAGGTAAGGACATTGAGGATACAAATTTAGTTGACTACAATATAATTTGTGTTGAGGAGGCTGAAAATCTTGAGGTTCCGGTATTTGAGCGTGTCAGAACTTATTTCAAACACTTTTCTACATTATATTCGGTTGATGAAATGAGAATTTATTCTTATGAGCATAAAAATGAGTCAAGGGAAGAGGTTTATGAGCCTTATATTTTGAAAATTTTAAGGCCGTCTAGGCAAGGTGACACCCCTAGATCGAGAGCCAAAAGGTGCATGAGAGTTTACTTAATTTTTGGCTCACAAGAATTTGTACCGCCCCAGGAGCATAATTATAAGATTGAATCAAAACTTGGGGTTCAATTCATAAGCACAAGGTGGAGGCAGAAAGTAGTTCACATCGTGCCGCAACGTTAAATCAGGTGCTTTTTGGGAGGCAACCCAACTTTATTTCTTTCTTTTATTTTTAATTTTTTAAATTATTTTTTTTACTATATTATATTTGTATTGTCATTTTTTTTGTAGGAGTATGGAATGCAAATCCATTGGAAGGATGCAATAACAAGACAAATGGTTAGAATTAAGTGTGGGGTGCCTGCACAAAGAAAAATACTCGGGGAGAAGTATGAGTACCATATGAGATGTTAGTGCTTCGGCCTTTGGTCTACCAGGAAGTTTCTTTTACCCTCTTATTATTTATGTTGTGCATTGGAGACAATACACACTTTTAAGTGTAGGGTGAAGAGATTGTCTGGGTGACTTTCTATGCTATTTAGTTGTATTAATTTAATTGATGATTTTTTAGGGAAAAAAATTGGAATTTTCCTAACGATGGATCTCCTAGACAGTTTTCTTGAGGGATTTAAGTCTAAATAAAAATACCAAAAAAAAAATGAAAATGAAAAATACAAAAACATGTCTTTTATTTTTCTGACGTAGTAATAATCCCCCGTGGGTTTTCTTCGTATCTTGGTTTTTTTCCATGGGATGTAACTTGAATTAGGTATTAGTTTTAAATTTTTTTATTTTTAGTTTTGTAGTACTACTTAGGAAATAAAGGAGAAGAAATGATGTGATTCACACCTTTTGACTTGTTTTATGGTTGCATACTTGGGTTATGGCATGTGTTTCACCTTCCTTTAGCCTTAAATATATGATGATTACTTGATAAAAAATGAATATCATGTGGTATGAATCATATGTCTCGGTTGCTTGACTTACGTTCACGTTGTGCTTAATGCTTAATATGTCTCTTGGATTTGTAAGTACTTGTTTGATTGAGAGTCCGAATGGGACCGTCCTTAGGGAGTCATGTGCCATGTGTGAAGTGAGTTATTTTTATAGTCCATATTATTGCATTCGAGTCTAGAACTTGCCCGAAATATGAATTGAATCAAAATTCTATGTGTTGCTCGGTTTGAAAGTGTTGCTAGGCGTTGTTTGATCTTTTTGAGTTTTGTTGCTTATCACAAATAAAATCATCCCTAGTTACCTTTTTGAGCCTATAAGTCTTTCTTTTGGCACCCGCATTACAAGTCTATCCCCTTTTGTTCTTAATTTAATTATTTTGATCCTTATACCTCTTAAAGCACTTGAATTATAAAGAGAGTGCTAGAAAGAAGTAATGTGGAAACTTGGGGTAGCTTTTGAGTGGAAGCAATAGAAGAAAGAAATGTACACTTGTTCTTTAAATAAAAATTCACTAGTTGCAAGGCAAAAATACAAAAACGAAAAAGAAATAAATGAATAAATAAAGGTTTCTTATTTTTTCTAGTAGATGTGATTTGAAGCAGTGCGTAAAGATGAAGGAAAAATATTCTGGTGAGCTATCTTGTGATGATTGAAGTGGATTGAAGGAATTTTGTACTTAAAGTTGAATATGTGATGTATTGAAGTGCTTAGGTGAGTTAGACACTATATCCTAAATATATCCTACCCGTCTCTTAGCCCATATTACAACCATAATAAAGTCCTAGTTGATTTCGAACCGAGCGGGCCTACATTAGTAGAGTTTACATAATGGGCAGGCCTATGGTACCTTTTGCGTGCATGTGATTTCTTTTTAGAGAGTGAGCGTTTTTTTCTCATATGTGTGAGTCCTTGAATTATATTTGATCATGTGATTTGGATGTGTAGACTGCTTACTATTTTGTCTTGTTGTGCGGGCAAATGGTTTTACAAAGGATATGTAATATTATTAGACTTCTCTATTAGATTAAATATTCAAGCCTCGGGTGCATTGTGACATTGAGTTAGTTTTCGAGGCTAGGATTGTTATAATCACGTTGTTCCTGTGTTGGACATTTTGAAATTGGGCATAAGTACGGGAAGTGTATTTTGACCGCATAAGCCAGAGCTTAATTGTTGCTATCAACCATGGTCATAGGTGTAGTGTGTTGTGAATGTGTGGCTTGTTGGGTCCTTGAATATGAAGTGTTTAGTTGGTTGACTCGAGGGCGAGCAATATTTAAGTGTGGGGTATTGATGTCGTGCTATAATTCTATATATTTTGACGTTATTTACCCTACTTGTTTGTATTTTGGATGTTAATTTGTACGACAATTGAGCTTAATAGAATTTATTTTATGTGTAGAAATGCTTGGACATGATGTGGAGAATAGTTACACGAAATGGTACCTCAAAGCTACAAAATGGAGAAATAAAAGAAGACTGCAAGGAAATGAAAAGTCACGGCCGTAGATAGTGCACAAATTTTTCCAGGGCATTGTCATTGGCATCTCTGATAGCACCTCGCGGGAAAATGTTGGCGCCTCTGATGGTGCCTCGCGGAGTAATGTTGGTTCCTCTGACAATGCCCAGCGCCGACGATGCTTATCCGAGCCACTTTTATTTTCTCATTATGTTTGGACGTGTAGACCTCAACCCTACCTTATAAATACCTCATAATCTTAGTTTTTAGAGAGGAGGGACATTATTGGAGAGGCAAAAGGCTACGGAACACTTTGTAGGACGAATCACAAGAGTTAATCTCTATTTTTCTTTAATCTGTAGTTTAATGCTTTTGAATACTACTATGATTTATGATTGTTATACAATTATGAGTAGCTAAACTCTCTAATCTAGGGTTTGATGGAACCTTTTGAAGGATGAATTCTTGTTACGTTTTAATATACTTTTGCCTTTGAATATTCCTACTTGTTCAACTACGTGTTTATTGTTGTTGACTAAATGACCATCAATTGGCTGTATTTATTTATTATGTATTACTTGAGAAAGAGTGTATATTTAGGTTGTTGTCTAACAACGTCACTCCCAAGGTATATGAGAGATCAATACGGCAGTTTTAAAAGTGGGATTAGAGATAACGAAGCTTTTACGTGATCATAGTGAGCGGTGAAAAAGTGTGAGCTAGCGTAATTCGAGAGAATATGACTAGTACATTATTGTAGTTGCTCGAGAGAGAATTACTATAAGTCGAGTGCTCATGATCAGTAGAGAAAACGTAGGCGAAATCATAGGAGACATAGCAAGAAGGATTCCGACAATTGGGAAAATCATAACTCTAGGCTTCTCTAATCTTGTCTTCAACCCTTAGTATCCCTAGTTGTTAATTTACAACTTTAATTTGTTAGTTAATTAGTTAGACAAAAGAATCTTAATATTTATAATTTTGGAATTGTTCGAGCTTGTCTTTTTAGTGATATTGAACAATTATAGTGAACCCTTAGTTCTCTATGGGATTCAACTTCGTACTTTACCAGATAATAATTGCAGCGACCGCTCATCGTTTTTAGGATTAAAGTTGGGAGCGATCAATAAGCGTCGAAGATTTGTGTCTCAAAATTTAGAAAACAAGAAAAGTTCATGAGGTTTTTTCTCGACTTTTGATTTATACTGAAGCATTGAGTGAATTTGACATAGCTATGTTATCTGTCGCAATAAATAAATTTTCAACATTTGTGACTGAAATTTTGATTTGAATATTGCTGAAAAACCTCAGCACGTTAATGGATTTTCAAACAATTTATCTTTTTTATTTTATTCACCCGTTGTTATTTTATTCTAAGTGATTTTATTCCAAAAAGATGTTCGCAAAATTAATAAAATCCAAAAGCATATTAGCAAGGCAAATTAGTCCTACCATATTTTTTAAAATTAACAATAAATATGTTAAAAAGTTTATACAAAAAAATAAAAGAAGAGAGGTTGGGGTGTTCAAAAAACTAAAATTTCAAATCAAACCAACTTAAAAAATCGACATGCATTTTAGCTCGGTTTGATTTGTATTGAACAAGAAAAATCAAAACAAAACGATATATAAACATATTTATTCTTTTACAAATAACTTCAAATTTTATGTAATTTTTTCTTTAAAGATTAGTCACGACATATTCGTGATCCTTCCTTGAAATTTATTATTTAATATGACTATTATTGAGGATACATTTTTGTTTATTTATATGTTTTATTCTCACATATATTGTGACTTTCTAGAAAATATTGTGTAAAGCCTCATTAATTTCAACTCTAACTACGTCAATCATAAGCCTAATTGCATAATTAAAGTATCACAAATGTGTCAATGATGCCACATGTGATGTAGGTGGAATGATTAGAACAAGAATACAATTGGGTGGAATGCATTTGAGAAAGCATTAGAATGATGGAATAGCCAAAAATTATCAAAACAAAAATTAGAAGCAAAACCCTCTACCAGGAGTCCCATAATGCATACACATTGTGAGGCCATCACGAGGAGATGAGAGTCGGATAAGTTCATAAATAGAAATATTTGGAAGATCGCTAGAGAATTGCATGACTCAACCTTGGGCAGGTCATGCAAGCTCGTGTAGCGATCCAATTGTGAAGGAGGCCATAGGCTAGGAAATAGGAGCAAACATGTGAAGTTTTGGTTTATTTTATCGTTCTTAAGTCAAGATACATATTTATTTGAGGATGAATGAGAGGAAAAGTTTGTTTTTAAACCTCAAGATGTTATAGATACCTAAATAGATGTATTGGAATCAATTTATATGCATTATGGCCAAATGACCATATCATGTCTAACCTTTGCATTCAACAAGGAATCACATTGTACAAGAGACAACACCGATAAAACACGAGACTTGGGATCTCCCACGCTATCTAGAAGACCGCACTATGATAGCATACTTGTTATGTCTATATATAAAGAGCCAATTCAATTTTTTGGGGGGTTTAAAAACAAGAAAAATGAGCTAGGGCTTGATATTTTGAAGAGGAATTTCATGCAATGACCAATCCAACTACCAAGTAAGTTGTTTATGAATTATTTAAGCTATATAATACTCCATAATATAGATGTTGATATTGGTATCCTTTGATTTGCCTAAAAATTTAAGGAATCCACCAAGAACTCTAAAAGGGAAGGATCTTGAGTTTCAAACTCTTGAGGTAATATCAACGCTGACCTTAATATATGTGGGAAAACATAACACGTGCTTGAGACTTTCTATACGAAATGCCCCCTACAAATTTTTTTTTTTGCCACATGGTAACCGCCTGCTTCTGACTTCTCGCTCAATCTATCTTCGAGCAACCGACTCATATAACAAATGATCCAATACGAGCGTATCATATGACCAAATTACACGGTCAACATGATTGTTCTGGACTTCATGTAAATCTAAACACGGGCATGAACATTTCAGTATTACGTGGGACACGACCTCCATGTGTCCAACCCATGGTAACACCCAATTAACCTTTACGATTGGGTCGTGTTGGATAAGGTAGAGAGTTCCACGGATTCATGAACCTCTTTCACCAAATTTGGGTTACCTATTTATTTGAGAACAGCCAAATAAGAGCCACTTTTCCTTAATGAATAATCTACAGGACTTGGGCTCTAGGAGACCAGGGCTCGTTTGGTTCATGGGATTAGAATTTAGGATTAAATTTATCCCATATTTAATTTTGGATATTAATTAAGCTCGATATAAATTTATATCAAAACCTGGAATTAAACTATTCCATCTCTTAAGTCGGATAACTAATACCGAAATTAGTTATCATGGGATAATATTTCAAAATGACAATCTAATCTCCTGATGTATACACTTGCTTCACATTGTCTTACTATTATCTTACCTTAAACCTGCCACCATCACACCTGTATATACCACGATGAATACTGTCATTTCAACCAGTGGCGGATCCAGGATTTTATGTTCGTGGTGCTTAATATTTTTGACGTAAAGTACTACCAATCATATAATATAAGCATACAAGTATTTGAATACAATGATAAAAAAATTCGTAAAAAAACACATAATTTAATATTATGAACGGTGCGAAATTGTAATTGATAAGACAACTAAGTGAAAAAAATGGTGGGCTTTACCATTCTAGAGGACCACTTTCTCTTCTAACGAACTTTGAAGTCCTTTTTAAGTAGATTTTCGTTTTCTTTCTTTGTTATAGTGAATTAAATAAAGTTACAAAAAAAAAGAAGTTAAAACATAAATCAACGAAAAAGAACGAAAAGATAAGTAGTATTGGATCAAGATAGTGGCTAGTGAAAGAACAAAAAAGTATACCTAATTGAATAGACAGAAGAAAGAAGCTTGATAAATAAGGAAAATGCCTCCTAAAAAGGAGTTGGTAGAAGTGAAAATCGAATTCTCACTGTCCAAATTTCATAGCTTTCTAGCACCTTCTCTTAACCAAAGCGCCCATCAAAACTTTTTGTTATGTAGGTGCTCTCCAAGCTTTGTAATTTACTGGTCAGAGATATGTTGCTAGGTTTTGCCTGCTTTTGTTGCTAATAAATGCATTCATTGTAACAACCTTTACCCTAGTAAGTTAAATTTTTGTTTACAAGGCCTTGGTGTAACATCAGTTGATGTGATATATGACATGATGTTGTTTTTGTTGATGGAAATGACCCGACCGGTCGTTTTATGTAATTGCGTCCCATTTTCCCTTTTAATGCTTCACGCATGTGCATTTGTGATTTTATGACTTGGGAAGGGGGGTTGGTTAGTTGTCCGGGATAATTTCGAGTTGATTTGGACCTTTTGGTTCTTGACTTACAAGCCTAACTTAGAAATGTTGACCAAACTTTGACTTTTTTTAAAACAACCCCGGAATGATATTTTGATGGCTCCAATAAATTTGTATCGTGATTTTGGGCTTGGGCGTATGCCCGAAATCAAATTCGAAAGTCCATAGGCTGATTTGTGTTATTTTGTCGAAAGTTGGCAATTTGAAGTTTAGAAGTTTGACCGTAGGTTAACTTTTGGATATCAGGTTTGAAATTTGGTTCTTGGTCTTGGAATAGGTTCATATGCTATTTAGAACTTGTTTGCAAATTTGGTGTCATTTGGAGTTGATTTTAGGATTCGGACGCTTGGTTGCAACTCTAGAGATTGTTGAATTTTTCTTTGAAATTCATGTGTTGTAGTGTTTGATTCATAGTTCTAGATGTTATTTTGTGTTTTGATTGCGTGATTAAGTTTGTATGATATTTTTAGACTTGTATGGATGGTTGGTTTTGAGTCTCGAGGTCTTAGATAAGTTTCGGTCCTTTCGGACGTGTTTCGAAAAGGTTTGGACTGAAATAGGATTTTCTGGTGTGCTGGTGCTCTGATGTTGCAATAGCGAGCGCCAGCCTCGCAATTGCGAGCATGGAAGGGGAGGTTCTAGTATCGCATTTGCGATAATTTATTCGCAATTGTGAAGTATGGGACTGGGTAGGCTAGTTCGCATTTGTGATTGATTTCTCGCATTTGCGAAGAGTACAGACTTCACATTTACGAAGTCTGTGTCGCAATTGAAACATTTCCTCTTTGTATCAGTGGCCGCAATTGCGAGCCTTTCTTCGCAATTCCGAGGGCTCCTAGTTGCGAACCCAGTGTCGCATTTGCGATATCTGCAACTGAACAAAAAGGTTGGGAGTCAGGATTTCACATCATTTTCTCTCATTTTAGAACCCTAGACTCGGTAAGAGGCGATTTGGAAAGAGGATTTTCATCTACAAATTTTGGGTAAGTGATTCTAACCAATTTCCTACTATATTTCATGATTATATCTTAGATTTCAATTTATGAGAATCAAAGAGGAAATTTGGGAATTTTGTCAAAGTTTTTGAAAAATGAAGATTTGGGTTTTGAAAGTCGATTTGGACTCAGATTTGAAAATAAAATACATATATGGACTCGTGGAGTTATGGATAGTTGAAATCTATCCTTGGACTCGAATTTTGACCGGGCGGGCACGGGGTTGACTTTTTGAGAGATGTGTAAAGATCATAGCTTTATCTATTATAATTGGCTTCTCTTGCATTGTTTGATGTTGTTAAGTTATTTTTTATTATATTTAAGCCGCGTGGAGGTGAATTTTAGGGGAAAAGCTATTTTCGAGGGTTGAGTTGGCTTAGTTGAGATAAGCATCTTGTCTAATTTTGTGCGGGGGAACTACCTCTTAGGATTTGGTTGATGTGCTCTTTGTGTTATGTGAGAGACGTTTACGCGAGGTGACGAGTGTGTACACTGACTATATGTGGTATTTCACTGGTTTAGGTTATTTAGACTCTTTCCATGCCTTTAATTGAATTGTCCTAACAAGATATATTATTAATTGTTAACTACTCTTACAGGTATTAATATACTCTTGCATGCTACATTGTTAGCACTTGTCCTACCTCTTACTTGTTATAATTGCTCTCATATGATTTAGTTGAAGTTGTTACCTCCCTTATTATCTTAATACCTCTTTATCGTTGCATTTCTCTTATTTAAAGTTGTTATTTCGTGGGAACATCTTCTTGTTGGATTATTGACGTTGGAGTTATGAAATCTATTATCACATTGAGGTTGGAGTTGTTGATTTTGAGATATCTTCCCTTGTTGAGCTTCCTCATTCATCTTGTGATTATTGAGATTATTGTACACACTGTAATTGAGCTGTGGACTAATTATTGTGAAAATATTGGTATTGTTAATTCGGCAAGTTGTGGCATATGGGTACCTGTGGTTGTAACGACCCAGACAACCGTTTTGAGTATTGTAGCCTCGTTTCCTCATTTATTGCTTATTCTATGCTCATTTATTGTTATGTGACTTCCCGTGGTGGTTGATTGGATTCCGGGGATGTTTCAGAATGAGTTGGGACACTTAGTCCCAAGGTAGGAAGCTAAAGTTGAAAGAGTTGATCAGATGTTGACTTATGTATAAATGACTCAGGACTGGAGTTTTGCTGGTTCCAAACTTCCAATAGCTCTGTATGGTGATTTTGGACTTAGTAGCGTGTTCGGATGTTGAGTTGGAAAAATAGAAGTTTAGAGAGTTAAGAAGTTTGGCCGGAAGTTGACTTTGTGGTTACCATGCTCGAATTTTGATTCCGGAAGTTGGAATAGGTCCGTTGTATCATTTATGACTTGTGTGCAAAATTTGGGGTCAATCAGAGTTGGTTTGATATGTTTATGCATCGATTGTAGAAGTTAGAAATTTATTAGTTGCAATAGGCTTGAATTGGGGTGTGATTCATGTTTTTGATGTCGTTTGATGTGATGAGGCCTCAAATAAATTGTTATCATATTTTAGGACTTGTTAGTATGTTTGGATGGGGTCCGGGGGCCTCAGGTGGATTTCGGATGGTTAACAAATCAAAATCTGGACTTGGAGCATCGCTGAGATTGCTGAACTTCTGGTGTGATCGCACATGCGGTGGGAGTGGCCGCAGATGCGACTTTAAGAGCGCAGGTCTGGATGTGAGAGGGGGATGCTGGGATCACATGAGTGGGAAAGTCTCGGCAGAAGCGAAGTCTCTTCTGTGATGGAAGGAAGCGCAGGAGCGGGCATTGGTCGCATGTGCGACATTTCCTCCGCAGGCGCACGTGCGTAGCTGCAGACGTATTTTTGCAGAAGATGAGGGGATGGTCTTGAGTGGGACGTGCAGGTGCGCTCCATTTTCCGCAGGAGCGGTTCCGCAGAAGTAGACCTCCTGGTCGCGGAAGCGGAAAATGCTGGGCAGTTAAGGTGTGTTCGAGGGTTTGAGTTCATTTTCATCTTTTAGACCTAGAGAGCTCGGTTTGTGGCGATTGTTCGAGGGGTTTTCAAGGAAATCATCGGGGTAAGTGATTCGAACTCGGATTTGGCTATTATACATGAATTCATCGTTGTTTTTGTCATTTAATTAGTGATTTGAGTTGGAAAATTTGGGGGGAAATGGTGAAACTCCTTAGGCTGAATTTTGAGGATTTGAAAGGCGATTTGAGGCCGAATTTGGATAATTTTTGTATGGTTGGATTCGTTATTGAATTGGTATTCAGATTTTATAATTTTTTTTAGATTCCGAGATGTGGACCCGGGGTTGACTTTTGGATTGACTTTTTGACCTTGGTTAAAGATCTTAGTATTATCCTTTGGAGTCAATCCCTATAGCTTTTATTAATAGTAATACATTATTTTTGCTAGATTCGAGCCTTCCGGAGGTCGATACACATGGGAAGGGTTTGCTAGGTCGGAGTGATTTGATTGGTTTGAGGTAAGTATCTTATTTAAACTCGGTTGAGGTACTAGTTGCCTAAATGGTTGTGATAGTTACGTGCTATGTGCGCACATGCGTGGGGATGAACCCATGTGCGGGCACCAGGGTTATTTACTCATGTTTGGATTATGCTCGGGCTATTATGAGCCTAGAATTGACTGTTACGCGTTAAGCTATGATATTTCTCTTATTTGTAACATTTTGTGTGAACTATTTGAGCCATGTTTGAGGCTACATAGAGGTTTAATACCTGAACGAACTTGATAAATGCTTTTCAGGGATGAAGTTGCCGATTTGAGCTATGATGGAACACTTAACACATGCCTACACTTTAGCATGTCATTTATACTTGTCTCGGAGAATGAGATTAGTCATTCATTCATCACATACATGTATACTTGTTTAATTGCTCATGTATGATATGTTTGGACTGGAGGCGTGTGACAACGTCGAGCGATTGTGTTGTTGTACCTGTGATCATACTGGGCGGATTATGTTATTGACACGTGAGTTGTCCATGCAACACGTGAGTTGTACGTGAGGATCCATATATTAATGTTATTGGCACGTGAGTTGTCTTGCGCAACCCGTGAGTTATTCGTGCAGCGTGTGGATACTAATCCATCCCCCTAGGGTCACCCTTTCATGTTTCTCTCTTGATGGTGTACACGCGGATATTGAAAATACTGATCAGTGGTTTGGAACGGATATGGAAAGTTGACAGAATCTGGCCAGTGTTTACTTGCAATTTCCTTGATCATTTATCTGATTTAACTGCATATCACCCCTATATGCCATGATATTGTCTGAGTAGAGTATTTGAGAATCTGTACTCATATATACACGGATGTGTAAACTTGGTGAATTGATTTCAATATTGTTCTATACCAAAGGATGAAACTACACAGGTGATAGCTAGTATCATTAATAATTTGTGCTCCTTTTACCTTGCTGTGTTTTTTTACGATACTTATTGAGTAAATTGGTCGGTTGTAGTCATACTACACTCTGCACTTCATGTGCAGATCTAGGTAGTTCTGAGTACGATGTTTGTTAGCTTTGGAGCTTTATCTATTCAAAGACTATTGAGGTAGCTGCCTTGGCGTTCGCAAACCTTGACTCTCCTTCCTTTCAGTTTATTAGTATTGTTCTATCTTTCTAGACACTGTCTACTATGTTGTCATTTAGATACTCATGTACGTAGTGACACTCGAATTTTGGGGGATATTGTATTGATTTGCGGTATTTTCTTATCAGTTATTATGAGATTTTCACCATTAAGCTTATTTCGTTATGGTTCAAATATAAAGATGCATGATTATTTGTGATTGTCGGCTTGTCTAGTATTGTGATAGGCGCCATCACGACATGTGAGATTTTGGGTCGTGACAAGTTGAAATCAATTGTTATTGTGTTGTGATATTGATATACATGTGTTGATATAAGGATATGGGTTTATACACATGCGACGAGATAAGGTGGGCTTGATACGTATGTTGCTAGTAAGAGAATTACTTGAAGCCACGTGGTGAGATAATGTGGGCTTGATACGTATGTTGCTAGTAAGAGAATTACTTGAAGCCACGTGGTGAGATAAGGTGGGCTAAAACACGAGTAGCTATTTTAAAAAAATGATTTTTTAATAACTAAATGTAAGGCTCACACAGTGATATAAGGAAAGATTGTGATTGAAATTGTGAAATGTGAATACGAGGCGGTACCTCGATTGTGATCCTTGCACCTTCCATGCTGAAAAGTCTTATTGGTTAAATAGTTCTTATTGTTTCTTCATTGCTTTACTTATAATTATCCATATTTTCCTTCTCTTTCTTTCATCATGTGTTCACTCCTAGTTGCCTTTACTGCTTAAATCTCTGTTGTTCGCTTACATTATTGAACTGTTTAGTTGTCATTTACTTCCTTGTTTCCAATATTTAGACCATGTTATACTTTGTTTAGTTTCTTATCTCCTAGTAGGTGTCTTGACCTGGCCTCGTCACTACTCTAAAGAGGTTAAGCTTGATACTTACTCGGTATCGTTATGGTGTACCCATACTATGCTTATGTACATTTTTGTGCAGTCCAGATACATTTACCCGTGCTGGACGTCAGTGATTGATTAGCTGCCTTTTGAGACTTTAAGATATACCTGCTCGACATTCGCAGGCCTCGAAGTCACCTTCTGCCTTTTATATATTCTACTGTTTATTTCTTGTTCCAAAACAATGTTGTATTTAGAGACTATTAAACACTCTTGTAGCGCTTATGACTCTGTTCCACCAGGTTTTGGAAAATTGTTAACAGCTGTTGTTGAGTTTTATTATGATAGTTTAATGGTTAAATTAGGGTTTTATTATAAGTTATGTTATTTCTCATTGTATGTTAGACTTACCTAGTCCTAGAGATTAAGTGTCATCAAGACATCTTAAGGTGAAAAATTGGGTTCAAGACACTAATATAGGTACTTGAGTTCAAAACGGGTAGGCTGGAAAACTTGTATTTGAAGAAAAATGGCTTCTGCTAAGGAAACTCTAACTTTGTGTGCCTCAACGATTAAGACTATGCTATCCGGATTGATAACTGCAAAAATGGAGGTGGCAATGTTGATTTTAGCCTAGGGAATCAACTTATGTCCTAAATTATCCTAATAAATAAGAAAATTAAAATTGTAATTAGAAAAAGATAAAAAGAGAAAAAGTAAATGGTTTTGAATTTAGGTTTAGATCGTGGTGAGATGGACATAGTTTTTTACACACATTATATACGTAAGCATGTAAGTTGAGTTAAAGAGAGTAAGGACAAATAACATGCCTTGCCGCTCATGAGTGACTTTTAACTTAATAGAAGAATAGTTCAAATGTTTCCATTCCATTTTACCCTAAACGCAATTTAACAAAGTGTTTCAAAAGCCATATATTATAATTATCTTGAAGCTAAGTTTGATAATAGTGACAATGCATCGTATAATGGGAAAATTATTTACGAACAGGCTAGTTGAGGATTGAGGAATATAATATATCACACATATGGTGTCTCACAACAATCTGTTCCTAAATAATTTTTCCTAGCCTAAAATAGGGATTTTTTGGATAAAATATTCAACTGTATGTTTTCTATCTGAAAACAAATGAAAAGGCGTTTGTTAGGATACTATATACTTTTTTTTTCTTGTTTCTTTTTGGATTGTGGTCAGTCACCTTAGATCTTTACCAAAAGCAAATGTTCAATGGTCCAAACTCTAAAGTGACAAATTTTGATACGCGTGGTCTTCTATTGATTAAAACCTAAGAATACAAAACTACTTTCCCCCTGAGGTAAT
The DNA here is from genome assembly GCA_005239505.1 of Nicotiana paniculata. Lineage (NCBI taxonomy): Eukaryota > Viridiplantae > Streptophyta > Magnoliopsida > Solanales > Solanaceae > Nicotiana > Nicotiana paniculata. Next base: position 75,692 of record MDKI01144543.1, read on the forward strand.
AAAGCTTCATAGGCACCCAATTCAAAATGTTTTTGTAATTAATTGATCTTTACTTTGGATGGTCAATTCTAGACTATAGCAAAATGCATATATATATATATATATATATATATATATGGATGTATCTTAAGTTGATTTCAATAGTCTTAATTTTCTTGGAGCAAATCATTGAGTACGTGGAAAGAATCCTGCTCTATTTCTATAAATTCAGTTCTAGCTAGAGTGGCCTCAATATATCTAATTCTTTGATAGAAACTTGGTAAACCTGAGCTTCCTTGTACCCAATTACACTATGTAGTACTAGTGAAAAAGATGTTTGTTTTTTTTTCAACTCCCCATATGATGTTGTGCAACTCCCCAAGTATCAAACTGTTGAAAAACTATCATGTCAAAATTCTTATAACAACTCATTGTGCAATTGATTGTAAAGCTAAAATCGTGTGTCTCTCAAGTAAACATGATATTACTACTTAATTTCACAAGTTTGTAACCAAATAAGGGATATAACTCAATATATATATAATTACTGTGTAATTAATTAGAGGCTTGCCGAATTGTTAATACACAAATTTAGTAGCTGGAAGCCATAGATTGAAGAACCCTAATTTGGCAACAAGGGTTGAGAGAAAAACTCTCTAGAAAGATCTTTTTATTTAGAATGTCTTTTCTGTACAAAGAATAAATAGAAAATATCCCCGTCTAATACACCCTTTTTCCCTATATACAATTTGGGTCGGGTCCCTTAAATTACACTTGGGCCTGAACATAAATTGGTTCTGTTGCTTAACCAGTTGGGCATGTTACTTAACCAGGCTGATTACAATTTTTAGCTCCAACCCCCCCCCCCCCCCCCAAGCTGGAAGGACTGGCCATTCTAAGCTTGGCAATGAATCCCTGTTGCTGCACACCAAGTAAGGACTTAGTAAAAATATCAGCAGGTTGAGTAGAAGTAGAAATAAAGTGAAGAGAAATGAGATCACTAGATAGTGTATTCCGGACAAAGTGACAATCCACCTCGATGTGCTTAGTACGGTCGTGAAAAACAGAATTCTTTACGATGTGAAAATCACCCTGATTGTCACAATATACCTGGACTGGACAGAGATTATCAACACCAAGTTCACCCAACAAACGAATCAACCAAGTAATTTCAGCCACCAACATTCTGAGGGCTCTATATCCAGCCTCTGTAGAAGATAGTGCTATGGTGGGTTGCTTTTTGGATTTCCAGGAGACAGGGCAACCACCGAGCAATAAGAGAAACCCTGAAACTGATTTTCTACTATCAGAACAACTGGCCCAATCAGAGTCAGAGTATCCTTTCAAAGAAAAATCAACAGTATTATTCAAGAAGAGCCCCAAATCAGAAGTACCAACCAAATATCTCAGGACATGATAACCAGAATGAGGTACACTAGGGGTAGACTTAAACTGACCGAGGTGCTGAAAAGCGAACAAAATATCAGGTCGAGTATGCTGCAAATAATTCAGCTTACTAACTAATTGTCTATAGATGGAAGGGTCAGAAAGTAGAGCACCAGAATCAGCTGAAAGTTTAACATAAGGATCCAAAGGGGACACAACAGGACTAACAGAAGAACAATTATATTCTTGGAGCAGATCAGTAGTAAACTTATGTTGGCCAACCAAGAAACCATGAGGGAGCTTAAAAATTTCAAGACTAAGAAAATAATGAATTTCCCCAAGATCCTTAATTTTTAATTGGGCATCAAGAAAGTGTTTGAGGGCAATGATTTCAGACATGTCATCCCCAGCAACTAATATAGCATCCACATACACAGCTACAATAGTAAGATGATCCCCTAAAGACTTCCTAAACAGAGAATAATCATTTAAACTAGGCTGAAAACCCTTAGACTGCAAAGCATTAGAGAGTTTAGCATACCACTGCCTAGAGGCTTGTCTCAACCCATAGAGAGACTTATTTAGCTTACAAACTAAAGAAGAAACGGGGACAGAATCAGAAGAGGTGACAGAAAGACCTTGAGGAATTTTCATGAACACTTCCTCATCTAGATCACCATGTAGAAAAATATTATTCACATCAAGTTGGTAAACAAACCAGCCCCTTTTAGAAGCTACAGATAAAAGACATTTAACAGTAGTCATCTTAACTACAAGAGAAAAGGTCTCATTAAACTCTACACCCTCCTGTTGAGTAACCCCCCTAATTACTAGCCTTGCTTTATATCTTTCAATAGACCCATCAGCTCTTTGTATAATTTTGTACACCCGTTTACAAGGTATGGACTTTTTACCAACAGGAAGAGGGACTATGTCCCAAGTGTTGTTAGCTTCCAAGGCTTGAAATTCCTTCATCATATCCTCTTGCCAAGCAGGGTGAGAGGCAGCCTGATGTCTAGAACTTAGGTTCTTGCAAGCAAGGTTCAGAAGACACAGAAAGTACCTTAGAAGTAGAAGCAATATTGTAAACATAATCACTAAGATATACAGGAGGATGAGGAGTTCTGGTTGATTTTTTGTGAGCAGGAGAAAAATGAGAAGATGGAGGGGCTGGAGAAGGTTGTAGAGGAGAAGAAGAATGTGAAAGACTGTTAGGAGATGAAGCATGAAGAAGTGAAGAGTCAGGAGTTGCATTGGAGGGATCATGGGACATGTGAGGATGAGGAAAAGAAACAATAGGAGAAACAAAGGGAACAAAAGGTGGAAATAAGTTACTGGAACTAGGAGCAGAATAAGGAATGACATGTTCATGGAAAGTGACATATCTGAAAAAAATAATACTAAAGTTAGACAAAGTAAGCAACTTATATCCTTTCTTGATAGGACTGTAACCAATGAAAACAGAAGGAATGATTCTAGATTTAAATTTATTCCTATATGGCTTAGGCACAACAACAAAACAGAGACAACCAAAGGTCTTAATGTGAGATATGCTAGGTTCAGTTCCATGAGAAGCTCAAAGGGTGAATTGTTCTTCAGTAATGGAGAAGGAAATATATTGATAAGGTATGTGGCAGTCATGATACACTCTCCCCAATATTTAACATGCAGTTTAGATTGGAACAAGAGTGCTATTGCAGTCTCAAGGAGATGTTTATGCTTCCTTTTCACAACACCATTTTGTTGAGGTGTGTGTGGGCAGGATGTTTGATGCAATATCCCATGGGTAGAAAAGAATGATATAGTTGTGGATCTGGACCCTAGCTTAAAAGCATTATCAAACCTAACCACTTGTACTAAAGAGTGAAATTGAGTTTTCACCATAAGAATGAAAGATTCCAAGACAGTAAAAGCATTTTCTTTAGAGGTCAAAAGATGTGTCCATGTTGCTCTAGAGTAATCATCCACAATAGTCATGAAGTATTTAAAGCCAATATATGTTTGAGTATGGTAAGGAACCCAAAGGTCTACATGTATAAGTTGGAAAGGGGAAGTGGAGTGTATTTCACTTTCAGGGAAATGTAGTCTCTGTTGCCTAGCCATAGGACATATAGGACACAAGAAAGACTGTTTCTTAGGCAATTTAGCACATAAAAAAGAGATAGTTTTCATTTTACTAAAAGGAAAATGCCCAAGTCTAAGATGCCATGAATGGTCAAAAGATAAATCAGGAGAAGAAACACAAACAAAAGACTCATCAACATTCACAGAATTAGAAGAAATAAGACAATGTTAAAGGATACTGCTCTTATTCATATCATTGATGGAATTGGTGGTAATGGTATTTACAAATGAGGTATTGAAAACAGAGTTGCAACTAGAAGTGAGAGTAGCAGGGTTGAGAATATAGAGCCCATTCTGAAGACTACCAAGTGCCACTGGCTTCTTCAGATAACGGCCCTGCAAAACACAAGCAACAGAATAAAATAAGGCTAAACAATTTATTTGTAGAATTAATTGAGCAAGAGAAATCAGGTTATATTGAAAAGAAGGAACTAGAAGCACATTAGTCAGGAAAATTTCAAGGCCAGAGTCCAGTGCATGTCACTTTCACTTTGTAGCCATTAGGTAAAGTAACCAGGTAAGAAAAAAATAAGAGGTTTAATATCAGATAAGAAGGAAGAATGTGGTGTCATGTGATTATTTGCACCTGAATCTATAATCCAAGGACTATTCTCTATCTTAGAAAAATTACAAGCAGGAAACCTAGAACTATTGAAAGTAGGGTTACCTATCAAGCCTGCAAAATTGGCAGAACCGACAGTGATTTCCTGAGGGCCAGAACCAGCAGTGATATTTGAATGTTGGAGAAGATTCATTAATTGATCAAATTGCTCCTTGGTAATGCTTGTACCTCCAGAGTCCGAAAACATTTGCATAACATCTCCACCACCAACTTCAGACTGACCTTGCGATTGTGTATCAAAAACTTGAGCAAAAGTTGCAACTCTTTTGAATTTAGCTGGGAATCCAGGTGGAAAGCCATGGGGCTTGAAATATTTTTCAATTGAGTGTTCAGGCTTTTTATAGTATCTGCATACCAAATTATTTCTCTTGGTTGTGTCAAAATTAACTCTCTAGTTATAAGGTTTTTGTGTGCCAGTGGAGAATGCCACAGAATCAGAATTGAAAGAAGGATTAGCAACTTGTATTGTGGACTGACTTTCATCATTCATAAGCATGGTGTAAACACTGTCCACATCAGGTAGGGTCTTCATCAAGAGAATACTTTGTCTAGTTGTGGAGTAGGACTCATTGAGGCCCATTAGAAACTGATGAACCTTTTGATCTTCATCTAGTTTCTGAAAATTTTCCTTGCTGCCACAAACACAATCAGGATAAGAAATAGCAAATGAGAGTCCATCCCATAGCTTTTTGATCCTATTGAAATAGGAGGAGATACTGGATGTTCCTTCAGAAATGGATGAGTTTTCCTTTCTAATCTGATATATTTTGATTCCACTGGCTTGTCCAAACCTTTTTTCAATTTCATTCCATAACCTTTCAGCAAATTCTGTGTACATGACGGTTTCCCTAATTTCTCGATCCAAACTATTAAGAATCCAAGCGACTACCATATCGTTACATCTGGTCCAAGGCTCAAATAAAGGGGAATTAGGACTAGGTTTCAGAATTGTACCTTTAATCATCCCTAATTTGTTCTTACAAGATAAACCTAGTAATATTCCCCTTCGCCAGCTCCCATAACCAGTCCCATCAAATGTGCTAGAAACCAACACCATCCCAGGAGAATCAGATGGCAAAAGATATAAAGGAGAAGAGGGACGTACATTAGTTTCATCACTACCAACGGTACTGTCAACAGGAGTCAAGGTTGAACCCATATCAATTTACTCAGGGTTTCAGCAAAGAAAAAATAATACCCACACTCAATTGAATCAATTAAAAAAATGACAATAAGAGAGCAACACTGATGAATTCTTCAAAAAATATTTGAAGCAAATATGTTGAATCAGAATACCATAAGTAGCAGAGAAGAAATTGAACGAAGATTTGTGACTCAAATCGAAACCCCTGACGATGAGTTCAATCCATCAGAGAACAACCAAATCTTCATACGGCTACCGTGAAACCAACAGATTAGCTCCGATTAATCCTCGTAGAGGCTCTTGTACCATGTTAATACACAGATTTTGTAACGACCTGGTCGGTCATTTTGAGAGTTAGCGCCCCGATCCCCTAATAACTGCTTCTCCCATGTCTTAATATGTCAATGGAACGTATCGGAGCGTTGAGTGATGAAAATTGGAGCGATTTTGGACATTTAGTCCTTAAGGTGAGTTTTTACCTTAGAAATTATACCGTAGCGGGAGCTGTGTCAAGAAAGATCCGGAATTGAATTCTGTCAACTCTGTTAGCTCCGTTGAGTGATTTCGGGGTTGGGAGCATATTCGGAATGTATTTTCGAGGTCGGATGTAGATTTAGGCTTGAATTGGCAAAAGTTGTGATTTCGGCCGATAGATGAGATTTTGATATCGGACTCGGAATGGAATTCCGAAAGCGACAACAGGTCCGAAATGTCATTTATGACATGTTTGCAAAATTTGAGGTCATTCGGACGAGTTTAGATGTGTTTCAGCGTCGAAGGTGAATTCTTGAAAATTCTTAAGTTCATAGGCTTGAATCTATGCAAAATTGACGATTTTGATGTTATGGGACGTGTTTTTAAGGCCCGACCAAGTTTGAATAAGGTATTTAGATCCGTTGGTAAGTTTAGTTGAGGTCCTGGGGGCCTTGGGGTTGTTTCGGATGCTTAACGGGGAGTTTGGAACTCCTTTAGACTGTTGAACTTGTTCTCCCTTATGGTGTTTCGCACCTGCGAGAGGCCTTTCCGCAGGTGCAAGCTCGCAGGAGCGTAGCCCCTATCACATGTGCGATGTTTTGTGTAACCTAGCCAGGGGCCGCAGGTGCGACCAACCTATCGCAGGTGCGGCCCCAGGAAATTTAAGTGAATTCCGCACCTGTGTGCTTTTTCCGCAGGTGCGACACCGCAGGTGCGGTAAAAGGGACCGCAGGTGCGAGATCCCTGTGTGTTATTTCCAAAATCCGAGGGTTTGAAATTCATAAGTCTAAAATCATTTGAGAGCTCGGGAATTGGCGATTTTCAGTGGGTTTTGAAGAGAAGGATCATAGGTAACATTTTCTAATCCTAATTCATTATTAGACCATTAATTCCCGTTGTTTTCCTTAGTTTAGTTATCAAAAATGGGGGGAAAACCATGGGAACTTGATGAAACTCCCCCAACCGAAAATCTGAGGATTTAGGGATGATTTGACATCGGAATTCGATGATTCTTGTTCGAGTGAGTTCGTGAGTGAATGGGTGTCCGAAAAATATAACTTTTACCCGATTCTAAGACGTGGGACCGAGGGGCGTTTTGGTCAAAATTCCCAATTTCGCGTATTAGCTTCGAATTAATTAGTTATTTGATTTCTTGAAATGATATTTACATTATGCAATCGAATTGAATAGATTTGGGCCACACGGAGTTGGATACTCGTGGCAAGAGCGTGATTATTGGTTGATTAGCACAGTCGAGGTAAGTGGCTTGCCTAACTCTGTGTTGGGGAAATTCCCATAGGCATTTTTAACTGGTTTTATGATAAAAACCCCGTGTACATGAGGTGACGAGCGCGTGCATGGGATATTTTTACTAAACTTACATCTTTCTTTCTATGACATGCCTCATTTTCGATCCTATTATTACTATTGTTGGTTTGAATTGCGTAACAAATTTAAGATCTTATCATGACAACCGATTTTACCCGATTTTCCACTCGTTACTATCATTTGAAACTGGTTTACATATTTTAACCCAGATTTTCCAACTATTTTCCCAAAAACCTGAATTATGCTATATCTGATATATCTTTCAATGACATGCCTCATTTCCGATCCTATTATTACTATTGTTGGTTTGAATTGCATAACAAATTTAAGATCTTATCATGACAACCGATTTTACCTGATTTTCCACTCGTTACTATTATTTGAAACTGGTTTACATATTTTAACCCAGATTTTCCAACTATTTTCCCAAAAACCTTTGAATTATGCTATATCTGATATACATCTCGCATTACATATTTACATTGGGACTGCGGGCTGAGACCTGAGACTTTCCCCTGCATTGCATCACATATTTACATTGGGACTGCGGGCTATGACCTGAGACAATCCCTTGCATTGCATTGCATATTTACATTGGGACTGCGAGCTGAGACCTGAGACTTTCCCCTGCATTGCATCGCATATTTACATTGGGACTGCGGGCCGAGACCTCAGACTTTCCTTTGCATTGCATATGTACATTGGGATTGCGGGCTGAGACCTGAGACTTTCCCCTGTACTGCATTGCACGACTATCTACTATTTTATATGCTGAGCGGAACTGAGATTTATTGCTTCATTATTTCCGGTTTACTTTACCTTACGTTAATTATTACTGCATTACTTAATTGTTAATTATATTTGCTTATTTTTTCAACTCAGCAGAGCCGCAACCTGACGTCATCACTACTTGACTGGGGTTAGGCTTGGCACTTACTGGGTACCGAATGTGGAGTACTCATGCCCTTCTGTGCATATTTTTCCCATGTGCAGATCCAGGTACCAGCGCACCGTTCCGGAGTCAGTCGAGTAGCAGATCTTTGGGAGACTTTGAAGTATTTCTGCAGTGTCCGCAGAGCTTCCGAGTCCCCCTCCTATCTTAGCATAGTTATAGTTTGTATATGAGACTACACTTTCATTTCCAGTTTTGTATATTGAACCATAGAGTTAGCTTGTGATGTTGTAGATATTCCGGGTCTGGGGCGAAGTAAGCTGTAAATGACGAGCGGCATTGAGTATTAGTATTACCTTACTTTATTTTCCTCTTTTTTGCCTCGTGTACTCTTAATTTACTTGAATGATTAGGCTTACCTAGTCGCCTAGACTAGGTGCCGTCACGAACCCGTTCGGAGGGAAAATGGGGTCGTGATAGATTTAGTAGCTAGAAGCCATAGATTGAAGAACCCTAATTTGGCAACAAGGGTTGAGAGAGAATCTCTCTAGAAAGATCTTTTTATTTAGAATGTATTTTTTGTACAAAGAATACAAAGAAAATATCCTCGTCTAATACACCCTTTTTTCTACGGAAAAGGGTTAAAAATGCCATTAAACTATTGGAAAATGTTTAAAAATACCTTTCATCCATCTATTGGGCTAAAAATACCCTTCCATCTACCTTTTTGGTTCACTTATGCCCTTTAACCGTTAGGTCAACAGTGAATTAAGAATAATAATTATTTAAATCCACGTGGCAACTTCTTAATAGTCTAAATTAAATCATCTAAGCTATTAGAAAGATCCACCCATATCTACTTATTTTTTGGACTAATCCGCCCCAAACACTAACCCGACTAGAATAAAAAATTCAACTAAATAAAAATATTATTACTTTGAATTTCTTTGAATTCTCCACCCATAGTATTATACTTATCAATTTTGAATGCTAATTTCAGTGTTTCATTCTGCCATTCACAAAAGAGCTTAATTAATTTCTTTGAATCATATTCTCTTTCTGGACAAGTGAGAGATGTCGACCATCTTTGGAACAATGGAGGTCAATCTTGTCAACGCTCGCGGTCTCAAAAATAGCGAATTCTTTCGTGGTATTATGTTGTAATCCACCCCCAGAAACTTCAGTAATTATTTTTTTTCTTCCAATAAACATAATAATTGTCATGGGCGGCTTTCCAACCATGCCCCATGACCCTTTGGACGCGCCCCGTGGCGTCCTGGCAAGCCTCCCAATGCCTAGCGCCACGGACGGCCCCGTGGTCTTGGCTGCGCCAAGTGACAAGCGCGCATGTGCCTCCGTCACCCCACCGATAGCCCTCGCTAGCACCCAGTTGCCAACAGCACCGCGCGCGCAGACAATGCTGTGCGCAGAGGTCAAGATGCCAAAGACAAAGTTGCTGACAACGGACCTGTTCCTGCCTTGTAGGAAACTAAGTCCTTTTCATTGTAAATATAGAGTAGTTTTATTCCATGTACTTTCATTATGTTTCTCTAGCTTAATTAGGTCAAGTCTTGTAGCTTTGGTTTATTTTTTTTAAGCATTATTAGGGGGGATCAAGCAATCAAAACTTTCTAGCAAGCAATTCTCTGTACTGGTGTCTCTCCCCCTCGATACCACGTTGCCTTCTTTTGTAATAGCTTTCATTAATGCAATCAATCTTTCTTTCAATTCACTTTACTGTTCTCTCAATTGTTCTTGACATCGGTTTTCCCGTATGGCACTGATAATCTCGTCTAGCGTACGGAGGGGACCTCAATTGGCAGACAACAACAATACTGACATCAGGTACTTAGCCTTAGGTTGCCCTTCCTAAGAATCTCAGGAAGGCGCCGTGTAATAGTTGGTATCAGATATTAGGCTCGACATCGGACGTGGCATTTACATTACCACCATTTCTAACCATGGAGGGAACGCATTACCATTACCACCATTTCTAACCATGGTGAATCATGGGGACCGCATTGCGGTCCTTGAAGAGACGGTTGACGTATTATGACCCATTGTAAATACGATGCCTAAACTACAAACTAGCCTAGTGCAAAGGTTGGACGACCTGGACCGCAGAATGATCTAGGCTGAAGCTGACATAGAAAACATCAGTCGCGACTCAGATGGAGACTGGCAAACGGCAGCTACTGAGGCAGCCAAATTTTTTGGTAAATTCGAGGAGCTCTGACAGGAGCGTACTGAGGATTTAGCCTACAGGGCACAAGAGGCAGACAGGGTGACTGCCATGCAGCAAACTATAGACAACTTGACAGGCCAGCTCAATGTTATTAATGCTGCTCTACAAGGCTTGCTTCGAGGAGGTGGAAATCAAATCGGGGGCGCTATGAACCTCGCCCCCATGGCACAAAAACTGAAAATTCCTGAGCCAAAGCCATGCAGTGGGGCTTGGAATGCTAAAGAAGTGGAGAATTTCATCTTCGACATCGAACAATACTTCGATGCCATGGGAGACCTAGAAGAAGCCAAGCAGGTAGCAAATGCTGCCATATATCTTCAGGGTGATGCTAAACTTTGGTGGCGAGTGAAGTATGAAGCCATCAGGGCCAGTGAAGATGCTTTGGAGACATGGGAAGAATTGAAGGCAGCCATACGCCTACAGTTCTTCCCCGAGAATGTTTGAGTATAATGCATGGAGAAAACTACGGGAGCTCTGACAGACCATATCAGTGCGGGACTAAGTGCGAGAATTCTCCGCGCTCATGCTGAACATCCGTGACGTGGGGGACAAAGACAAGCTCTTCACATTCCTGGAAGGGTTGAAACCTTATGCCCACATGGAGCTGCAAAGACAATGGGTAGATACCCTACCCAAGGCGATCTAAGCAGTAGAATGCCTTATGGACTATCAAGTGGAAACTAGGAAGGATAGGCCTCAACCGCCTGTCCGAGCAGGATACAAAGGAGGCCAGCCTAACAATAGTAGCCCTAGCAAAAGTGGGTGAGATCAAAGTGAACCCAAGTCTAAGGCTCCCTCCTCAAGCAGCAACAGTGCTGCATCAAACAACAATGATCGGGGGAGAAAGCCCCCCTTAGGATACCATCATTGTGGCGGGCCACATTGGAACAATGAATGCCCACATGCACAGATGAATTCCCATCAAGCTTATGATGATGGGATGGATGACGAAGCAGACGATGCGGAGCAAACCGAACCAGTCGGTTCTTTCAATACAATTGTGGGATCTTTTTCTGAGGCATTAGCGGGAAACAGTGCTGGTATACGTAAGAAGAAGGACCCCTGCTCACTCCCCAAAAAAGGGAAAAATAAGACGAATGAAGGGACTCCTCTTAAACAAGAGAGGACCTTGATGTTCGTTGAACTGAAGGTAAATGGCAAGCCCATTCGGGCGATGATAGATACAGGTGCTACCCACAACTGCTCGGCCTCAACTCAGGTAGAGCGCCTAGGCATAGTTGTAGGAAAGGGAAGAGGTCACGTCAAGGCTATCAACTCACCTCCTCAGCCAGTGGGTGGAATAGCCAAAGAAGTACCAGTGAAGATGGTTCCTTATCAAGGAAAGTTCAACTTGCGCGTGGTGATCATAGATGACTTCGAGTTGATAGTTGGGCTGGAATTCTTGAGGAAAACAAACACCATACCCGTACCATATGCGGACATGCTTCTAATGATGGGACCATATGGAGCCAAGCCCTGCATCATCCCGTGCATTCCCATAAAAATGGCCGCTGAGAACATCTCGGCCTTGCAGCTGAAGAAGGGGGTCAAAAGACATGAACCTACGTTCCTGGCTACCCTATGCATTGAAGAGGTAGAACTCTCATCGGGTCCCCTCCCTACACCCGTAAAGGAGCTGCTACTGGAATTTGAGGACGTCATGCCATAGGAGATGCCAAAGCGACTTCCGCCTAGGCGCACTGTGGACCATGAGATTGAGTTAGTTCCGGGTGCGAAGCCACCTGCCCGGGCACCTTATAGAATGTCACAACCCGAACTCACCGAGATTCGAAGACATTCATCGGAGCGGTTGGCAGAGATATATATTCGGGAGATCGTTCGTTTGCATGGTATTCCAGTTTCTATTATTTCATACAGAGGTACTCAGTTCACTTCACGGTTCTGGAGATCCGTTCAGCAGGAGTTAGGTACCAGGGTGGAGTTGAGCACAACATTTCACCCCCAGACGGACGGACAGTCCAAGCGCACTATTCAGATTCTTGAGGATATGCTCTGTGCGTGTGTGATTGAGTTTGGAGGGTCATGGGATAAATTCTTGCCATTGGCAGAGTTTTCTTACAACAATAGTTATCAATCCAGCATTCAGATGCCGCTGTATGAGGCTTTATATGGTAGGAGGTGCAGATCTCTGGTGGGTTGGTTCGAGCCGGGTGAGGCCAGGCAACTGGGCATAGAGTTGGTTCAGGATGCATTAGAGAAGGTCAAGGTGATTCAGGATAGACTCCGTACAGCCCAGTCAAGACAGAAGAGTTACGCGGGCCGAAAGGTTCGTGATGTTTCATATATGGTCGGAGAGCGGGTTCTGCTTCGGGTTTCGCCTATGAAGGGCGTTATGATATTTGGGAAGAAAGGGAAGTTGAGTCCGAGGGTTATTGGCCCTTTCGAGATATTGAGGCGTGTTGGGGAGGTTTCTTATGAGCTTGCCTTAGCTCCCAACATGGCAGGAGTTCATCCGGTATTTCATGTTTCGATGCTCCAAAGGTATCACGGTGACCCGTCGCACGTTTTGGATTTCAGTTCAGTCTAGTTGGACAAGGACTTATCTTATGAGGAGGAGCTGGTAGCTATTCTAGACCGGCAGGTTCGATAGTTGAGATCCAAGAGTTTCCCATCTGTTCGTGTTCAGTGGAGAGGTCAGCCTCCTGAGGCATCGACCTAGGAGTCCGAGTCCGATATGCGGAGCCATTACCCTCATCTATTCCCCGACTCAGGTACTTCCTTCTTCTATCTGTTCGAGGACGAACGGTTGTTTTAGAGGTGGAGAATATGACGACCCAAAGGGTCATCAACTATGTTGTCACCCATTCCGTGCTTTCAAGGCCCTGAAAACCTCATTTGCCTCGATTAGTGTGCGCAGTCCGGGCGCGTAGTCGGACAGCTTAAATATGAGATTCTGCAAAAAAATGCTAAGATTTGATATTAAAAATGAATAACTTTGGCTTTAGTCAACATTTTTGGTAAACGGTCCCGGACACGTGATTTGACGGTCCCGGAGGGTCCGTAGAAAAATATGGGACTTGTGCGTATGCCCGGAATCGAATTTCGAGGTCCCAAGCCCGAGAAATGAATTTTTGAGTAAAATTGTTTTCTGAAAATATTTAAGGAATTTAAAAGTGAAATCTGATTAGAAAGTGATGGTATCGGGCCCGTATTTTGGTTTCGGCACCCGGTACAGGTCTTATATATGGTTTAAGTCCTTTCTGTAAGGTTTGGTTGAAAACGGATTTCGTTTGGCGTGTTTCGGACTTAAAATGGAAAATTTGATGTTTTATGAAATTTGATAGAATTCATGGATTTTGAGACTTAATTCGATGCATATGATGTTATTTTGGCGATTTGATCGCACGGATAAGTTCATGGGATGTTTTTGAGGTAGTGTGTATATTTGGTTTGGAGCCCCGAGGGCTCAGGTGAGTTTTGGATAGGCCACGGACATCATTGTTTGGCCTTAGAAATTTGCTGGTGTGGTTGTTCTGCAGGCCTTCGCAATTGCGACCAAGGCCATCGCAAATGCGAAGGCATGCCTAGGCAGGCATGTCCGCAAATGCGAACAATGCCATCGCAAATGCGAAGCCTCCCCTTCTGCTCAGTGTTCGCAAATACGAACTGTGCTTCGCAATTTCCAGGTCAGGGGTTTTCGCAATTGCGAACCCCTGTTCGCATTTGCGAAGCCAACCAGTGGCCTGCAATGAACTTAAACCGAAATTTTGACTCCATTTTCATATTTTCTCAAACTCAAACTCACTTGCCCCGAGGGCTCGGGTGAGTTTTGTATAGGCCACGGACTTCATTTTTTGGCCTTGGAAATCTGCTGGTGTGGTTGTTCTGCAGGCCTTCGCAATTGCGACCAAGGCCATCGCAAATGTGAAGGCATGCCTGGGCAGGCATGTTCTCAAATGCGAACAATGCCATCGCAAATGCGAAGCCTCCCCTTCTGCTCTGTGTTCGCAAATGCGAACTGTGCTTCACAATTTCCAGGTCAGGGGTTTTCGCAATTGCAAACCCCTGTTCGCATTTGCGAAGCCAACCAATGGCTTGCAATGCACTTAAACCGAAATTTTTACTCCATTTTCATATTTTCTCAAACTCAAACTCACTTGGGTGATTTTCCAAGAACAAGACTTCTTCCAAATCAATTGTAAGTTGGTTTTTACTCAATTCTTTCAATCATTAACATCATTTAACATGTTTTCAACTTAAAATCAAAGATTTTCATGGGTGAAATTGGGTGTTTTTGGTAGAACTTAGGTTTTTTCAAAAATCGGGGTTTGAGTGGGTGATTGACCTCCGATTAGAGAGAGTTTTATGTGGCTGGGCTCGTGAGAGTATGAGGGTTCTGAAAATGTAAAATTTATCCGATTTCGAGGTGCTGGCTTGAGGGGCATTTTGGTCATTTCACCTAATTTCGCGCCGTAACCTTGAATTTAATAGTAGAATCAATTGCATGAGATGTTGTTTATGATATGAAATTTATTTGAATAGATTTGGGCTATTTGGAGTTGGATACTCGTGGAAAACGTGTGATTGCAAGTTGATTTTGAGTCGATTCGAGGTAAATGGCTTGTCTAACTTTGTGTGGGGGACCTTTCCCCTTAGGATGTGATGTTTGGTAATTGAATGCCTTGTACGTGAGGTGACGAGCACGTACTTGTGCTAATTGTTGTAAATCCGGTTTTACTTTAAATATTTAGACTGAGTTCTTTTCTTACCTGTTTTATACTACTTGCAATCATAGTCTATGTTAGCTTAGAAGGGCATGCCTAGATGCCCCAAATTACCTGTTTGCTTAGATTGATTTAAATTGTACTACGTGAAGTATGTTGGGCTAGAGTTACTTGTTGCCTTGTATTTTTGCACTTTAAATCTGAATGTCTTCTTGTTGTGGCTGCATATTTACTTTGGGACTACGGGACGGTATCCCGGGAGATCCTCCTGCATATTTACTTTGGTACTACGGGACGGTATCCCGGGAGATTCCCCTGCTTATATACTTTGGGACTACGGGACGGTATCCCAGGAGATCCACCTGCATACTGATAGTTGGACTACGAGACGGTATCCAGGAAGATTCTTCGGATATACATATGATGGACTACGGGACGGTATCCCGGAAGATCCTTTGGATATACATATAATGGACTATGGGACGGTATCCCGGAAGATCCTTCAAAAATACATATAATGGACTACGGGACGGTATCAAGGAAGATCCTTTGGATATACATATGATGGACTACGGGACGGTATCCCAGAAAATCCTTCGGAAATACATATGATGGACTACGGGACGGTATCCCGGAGATCCTTTGGATATACATATGATGGACTACGGGATGGTATCCCGAAAAATCCTTCAAAAATAAATATGATGGACAACGGGACGGTATCCCGAAGATCCTTTGAATATACAGATGATGGACTACGGGACGGTATCCCGGGAGATCCACTGGACATTTGAGAAAAGGACTACAGGACGGTATCCTGGGAGATCCTCATTGTTACCATTTTTATTATGTTGTACATATTCCGGGTTTACTCTATTCTTGTGTTTAGTTATTGCCTTGTTTGACCTGTATTATTTCACTTATGTACTCATTATTGCCGCCTGTTTTCATACTGTAAATTCCTATTATATTGTTTGATCTCAGTAGGGCCCTGACCTTCCTCGTCACTACCCGACCGAGGTTAGGCTTGGCACTTACTGAATACCGCTGTGGTGTACTCATGCCCGTTCGTGTGCATATTTTTCATGTGCAGATCCGGGTACCTCCACTCAGGCGCACTACCCCCGAGGTTGAGAGATACAACAAAGACCTCGAGGTACATCTGTCGCGTCCGCAGACCAGGAGTCTCTATCTTATTCCAGCTTTTGTGAAAAGTTTTTATCTTTCCTTACAGTTGTATAGATATTCTGGAGTTAGAGCAGTGTATTATTTTATGTTAACTTGTGGTTCCCGTGAGTTTCCGGGTTTTGGGGTGATAGTGTATACTTCCGCATTATTTTTGGTTGTATATGTCAAGTGGCATTTATATACAGTCTTTTTTTTTAGATTGCTCATTTTTTATTTACTTATTCCGCAATTATGTTGTTATTCCGCATTGTAAGGCTTACCTAGTCATAGGGACTAGGTGCCATCACGACATATTCACGGAGGGCGAACTGGGGTCGTGACAGTAGGATTAGGGTTCTAGGCTAGCAATGCTAAGTGAATTTTGAAAACAAAAAGAAGAACAATTAGAGCCACATCGACAAGAAGGCAGACTGCAAATATACTGCTGAAGGTGACTGGGAGTAACATGATTTCTGGTGGATCTCCTAACAGGAGTTGGAGACAGAATAGGGGAAATAGGAGGAGCAAGATCAGGCTCAAGGATAGGGAAAGAGTGAGGAACAGACACAAGAGAAGGAATAGGGAAAGAATGAGGAGAAGCAACAAGTGTGGAGGATGAGAGGGGACAGGTTCAGGAGAAGGAGTTAAATGAAAGTCATAAGGTGAGGAAGGAACATGAGAACAAGGTGGAGCAAAAAGTAACATAGGAAGGAGATACTGAGGCAAAAGGAAAAATACCCTCATGAAACACTACATCTCTGGAAATAAAGGTTAGTTTAGTAGCTAGGTTGTAAGGTTTATAACCTTTCTTAGCTAAGGGATATCCCAGGAAAACACAAGGATCGGCTCTAGGCTGAAATTTGTCCCTATAACACTTAGGAATTGTAGAGAAACACAAGCAAACAAAACTTCTAATGTGAATATATGAAGGAGATTTCCCAAATAGTAGTTCAAAAGGGATTTTATTGGCAAGCAACTTGGAAGGGAATCTATTAATGAGGTAAGTGGCAGTAAGGACACAATCACCCCAAAACTTGATAGGTAACATGGATTGAAAAAGTAAAGCTCTAGAAGTTTTCAAAAAATGCCTATATTTTCTTTCAATCACCCTATTTTGTTATGGTATGTGTGGGTAAGAGATTTGATGAACAATGACATTGTCAACAAAGAATTAGCCAACAAGAGCACTAAACCCAAGTTCAAGAGCATTATCACTTCTAATAGTTTGAATGCAAGTTTGAAATTTTATTTTGACCATGGCAACAAAAGCTTTAATCAGAGGAACGACATAACTCTTAGACCCCATAAGGTGAGTCCAAGTAGCTCTAGTGAATTCATCTACTATAGTCAAAAAATATTTACACCCATTTTAAGTAGGAGTGCTATATGGTACCCAAGTATCCACATGAACAAGTTGGAAGGGATGAGAAATTTTAATAGATCTATCTGGAAAAGGTAGTCTAGGTTGCCTAGCTAAAGGATAGAAACAATAAGTAAAAGGTTGTTTGGAGGAAAATTTGCATGTGATGGATGAAATATCCTTCATTATGACAAAGGGCGTATGCACCAACTTATTATGCCATGAAATCTCCATTTTATTCAAATCAGAATGGTATGTAAAATGATTATCAGTTCCAATGGCAGCCAATGGAGAATGGTATTTACAGTTGGAAGAGACAGAAGTAGAAGAACAAGTAGGAAAGCTATTACAAGTAGCAGCAAGAACATTAGAATCAGATTGTGGACATGGCTGCACAAGCTTATATAGCCCATGTTTACCGATTTCCAATGGCCTCTTCAGTGAAGGGGCCTGTATGGGAAAACATGAAAATTTACTAAGCAGAACTAGGCAATCCAATTGTGCATCAAGTTTGTGAACAGAAATAATATTGTGATAGATACTAGGAACAAAGAGTACATGATGAAGTGTGAAAGAAAGAAAGTGAAGACAACCAGTGCAAGTGACTTCGACTTTGTATCCATTAGGAAGTGTGACCAAATGGTTGAATATCAAAAAGAAGTTATTTCTTAGAAGTCATGTGATTAGTGGCCCCAGAAGCTATTATCCAAGTGCACTCATGAATTCTAGTTAACATGCATGCACCATAAGACACCTTGCGTACACAATCAGGGGAAGGAACTATACCAACAAAGTTAGCAGAAGCCATCGGACTAGAATGGGGGAGAGGCTCTGAAATGTGATGTTGCTAGAGTAATATCAGGAGCTAAGCATATTGGTCCTTAGACAAACCAGGAATCACAGAATTAGAATCAACAAGACCTTGAGTAAATACTGGTCCAACTTCAGCAACACCACCTGAATTGTGCACCTCATCATTTGCAGCAGTTCGTTTAACCTTGGTAAGTTTAAAGTTTGGTGGAAATACATAGAGCATATAGCATCTATCAATCAAATGTTCAGGTTTCTTATAATACTTGCATAAAGATGAGTCTTGTTCTGATCAAAACTGACTTTCTGGACAAACTATCTAGGAGGGGCAGGCTTATTATTCAGATTGACATGAAAATAAGCAGAATCACCCTAAAAATGAGAATTAGGAGTAATTTACCTCTGCTTTTCATCTTGGAGGAGGATATTATAGGCAGTATCGAGAGAAGGAGGAGGTTACGTCATAAGCAGGTTGCTCATAACAACAACATAGGTCTCGTTCAGACCCATGAAGAATTAGTGTAATCTATTCTCCTCTTCCTCCTTCTGAAGTCCAAGTTTAGCAGCACAAATGCAAGTATTGGCATGATTTGTGCACATAAACCTAAGTTCATCCTATAACTTCTTGAGTTTGTTGAAATAGGAAGCAATATCCAATGAACCCTGATGAGTAGATGCTATCTCTTGCTAAATCTCAGACACCTTAGTCCCACTAATTGAACTATATATTTTATTAAGCTGGCCCCAAATACTTTCAACAGTATCCGAGTATTGAACACTCCCAGCTATGTCCGGGGATAGGGAATTAGTGAACAAGGAAATGACCATACTATTACACATATCCCACTGCTTAAACTGGGGATCCTCAGCTGGTCTCGAACAACTCCCATCAATGAATCCTATTTTATTCCTAGAGGACAAAGTACGATTATATTTCGCCTCCAACCCCCAAAACCAGTCCCAAAGAATGGCACACTAAAAAGAGATACACCAGGAACATCAGAAGAAAGTAAAAAGAGTGGACTGGATGGGTCAGGAGTATAGGTAGTAGTCGAGGATGTATTAGAACCTCCCATAGCAACAGTGAAAGAGTTTTGTCAAAACAACAACACAAACAGATAATCAATGCAAGGAAAGGAAAAATTGGAAGAGATTACCATATGAACAATGCCATGAATATAGATTGCAAAAGTCCGAATAAAAAACCCTAGGTCGGCAACGAAGGAGGAAATGTGGTCCAATTCAAGCCGAAATCACCCACATATATCATACATACCACCAACAAATAATGAAAAAGTAACTCAGACCTTGATTATGTACGCAAATTGAGAGGAAACAACCAGAGAAAAAGTGAACAACGAACATCAACAAAATAATGAAAAAATTAGTGGAAATGAACGAGGGTAACACCGCTCGAAACAGGGAGAAGAGAATTAACGGATCATCCGCTCTGATACCATGTAAAACTAGTGAATCAAATTTAATATGAGGAGAGATTGATTAGGGTTCATATGAGAAAAGAGGAACGAGAGAGAGAAAATTCTCATTTATGCTATGTTGTCCCAAAAAATACACCTACATATTTTCTTATCTAACTATTACATTATATTGGGCATTGTGTCACATCCTTAGTCGCTAACTAAGTACACGTGCGGCACTTGACACTTTCTCACGATCTTGCACAACTTGCTCACGTTCTTGTTATGCCAAGTCAGCCTTACTACACTCAAGATCGCTAAGAGAATGGTAGAAAGAACACAAGAGAATTGTTAAGGGATGCTTTGTATTAGAGAGAACTTGAATTGTTTGCTTGGTTAGTTTACAAATGAATGCCCCCTATTTATACTAATCACCTAGGGGCTAGTGTGTAAATAATAATTGTTCAACAAGTCCTTCCATATTTACAAATAAGTACATTCTCTAAAATCTTCTATATAGCTAGAATCTTCCAAGGCCTTTCCTAGTAATTCCATAGGGTTCTAAGGTCTTCCTAATGAAACCTTTATATTTTTCTAGAACCTTCCTGCAAGTACATAAATATCTAGATCTTTCCCAATGAAATTCTCCATAGTTCTAGAATATTCTGACCAAGATCTATCCCCTAGCTTATGTAACCCTTTCATATGGAAAAAATATATGCCAAGTGGCACCTAGACATGATGATGTGGCGGGTCATGACACTCTCCCCCACCCACTTTTGTGTCATCCTCGGTAGAAAGCATCGACACGTACGCGCGCACCTCGCCTTTGGCGTCGCTAGAAAACTTTGTCACTAGCCATGATTCCATATGAAGCGGTTCACCTTCCTATGTTACAAGATACTGGACACCTTTCTTTTTGCCCCATTTGTACTTTGGACGGCTAGAAATGATGGCCTCGATCCTCCGCCCATCAGATACCTCTCCTTGCTCTTGGCCTGAATCTTCTCATGACTCAACCAAGTCTAGTAGCTTCTCAAGCATCAAGTCCATGCTTCCACTCCCTATTTGGCTGCCCTACGTGGTCCAGCCTTACTACAAACTTGAACCCTCTGCTTGGTGCATCGTCTGAGTCTGATAGCTTGCCATCACTTTGTAACTCGCCATCCTCTTCAACTATGTCCGTCAAACTTTTTTTGCTGCCACCATGATCCATTTGCATGGAGCTAAGATAGGCTTTGGAATCCCCTACTTTCATCTTAGATTCCAAGGCATCCTCCAACGCAGACGGTTTCTCCTGTGTCACCCTTATGTGCATAAGCAAAGTTCCTGATCATTGTTGCAAGTTTCCCCAACTCTGGGCATTCACTTGCCCGATGTGATCCTTCACAGAAGTAGCACCCTCCCTTAGGCACGTACTCGCTACAGTTTTCCGGCCCCTTGCCGTTTCTCTTAGACCCATGTCCGTTATGGGATGGACCCTTGCCATTACCCTTGTATAGCTCGGCTATGCCTTTCCCGTTGTCCTCACCGTGATCTCCTACATCCCTTACGGTGTTGCCTTCTTTGGACTTGGCAGGCTCCATCTTGAAGCCAACAAGTGACTCGGCTACCCCTATGGCCTCGTTCACATTGGATACTTGATGTATTCTTAACCCCTGCCTTGCCCAATTTTGCAACCCATCCATGAAGTAGAAGAGGTAATCTTCCTCGGACAACGACGGGATTTGCAGCATTAAGGTAGTGAACTCGTGCACATACTCCCGAATTGTGTCCATCTGTCGGAGCTCCCTTAGCTTCCGCCTAGCTTCAGCCACCACATTCACCGGGTATAATTGCTTCTTCAACTACTCCTTGAACTGCTCCCACGTCTCAATCTTGCATAGCCCTTTTTCAATGTTGGCACACTTCCGACGCCACCCCAGCACGACAGCTTCAGTCAAGTACATTGAGGCGTTGCGTACCTTAACAACTTCGTCATCATTCTTGACTACCACAAAGTAATTGTACATCCTCCAAAGTAAGCATGACACCTCGCGTGCGTCACGTGCACCGCCATACTTCTTTCGCTTAGGGACCTTCATGTTGATCTCTTCTGCCAGTACCAAACCCTTGGTAATTTTGGCCATGGTTCCCTACAAAACTTCCTTCTAGAAATCTCTTGTATTCTTGCTAACATTCCTTAGTCATAACCTTTGCTCTGATACCACGTTGTCACGTCCTTAGTCGTTAACTAAATACACATGCGGCACTTGACACTTGCTCACAATCTTGCACAACTTGCTCACGTTCTTGATATGCCAAATCAGCCTTACTACACTCAAGATCGCTAAGAGAATGGTAGAAAGAACACAAGAAAATTTTTAAGGGATGTTTTGTATTAGAGAGAACTTGAATTGTTTGCTTGGTTAGTTTACAAATGAATGCCCCCTATTTATATTAATCACCTAGGGGCTAGTGTGTAAATAATAATTGTTCAACAAGTCCTTCCATATTTACAAATAAGTACATTCTCTAGAATCTTCTATATAGCTAGAATCTTCCAAGGCCTTTCCTAGTAATTCCATAGGGTTCTAGGGTCTTCCTAATGAAACCTCTATATTTTTCTAGAACCTTCCTACAAATGCATAAATATCTAGAGTTTTCCCAAGGAAATTCTCCATAGTTCTAGAATATTCTGACCAAGATCTATCCCCTAGCTTATGTAACCCTTCCATATGTCAAAAATATATGCCAAGTGGCACATACGTGGCATGATGATGTGGCGGGTCATGACACTTGGCCCAGAACCTCAAATACAAAATAAATACATCAGCTAAGTCTGTAATGGGCCTTACTAAGCTGAAGTCCAACAGTATCGTAAAAATGGTGTGTGGTAGCAACTAACTAAGGTGGTGCTTATTTTTTATCCACCAATTCTAACCCTGAGAAAAAATAGCCACTACTCTATTAAAATTAGTTTTAAAAGACAGGTTTACCCTTTCTTCTATTCTTATATTCTCAAACCCTTATTTTATACGTTCAAAGGTAAAATTTGAGAGCCAAAATTTCAGAGGCAAAATTCGCTCCCTTAGTATCAATATCGTTCCTTGCATGCAAATCATTATTCAATTTTGTTCCTGCCCAGCGATTCTCTGCATGTAGTTTGTTGCGCTTAATCTCTTCTCGTTTGTCATCTTCTCTGCATCAACCCAGCGAACTGGTTTATTTTTTATTTTTCTTTTATGCCTTTTTTTTGTATAACTGTATTCATGATCAATGTTGTGTTTGACATCAAGTATGTGTGAAATTTCAAAAATAATGATTATAACTTGATTCAGTGTGGAATAAGTATCAGATTTTTGTGAGGAAGTTATTCAGAACATTTTGGTATTGAAATGTGTTTGTGGTTCAATCAATTTATTTGATTATGTAAGGACATTTCATAAAAACAGTCGTACGAATTCATAAGCTACCTGTATTTATAATTTTTTGGGATTGAAATGTGTTTGTGGTTTAATTAATATATTTGATTAAGTAATGACATTTCATAAAAATATTCGTACGAATTCATAAGCTACCTGTGTTTATGAATTTTTAGTATTGAAATGTGTTTGTGGTTTAATTAATATATTTGATTATGTAATCACATTTCATAAAAATATTCGTACGAATTCATAAGCTAACTGTGTTTATGAATTTTTAGTTAACTGTGTTCATAAAAGTTAAGGACCAAGTGTCCTTAACTTTTGAACTTGGAACTCAAAGTTAAGGACTGAGTGTCCTTAACTTTTCAACTTGCAACTATAAGTTAAGGAATGCATGTCCTTAACTTTTTAACTTGTAACTTGAAGTTAAGGACCAAGTGTCCTTAACCTTTGAACTTAAAAGTTGAAGTTCAGGACATATTGTCAAAGTTAAGGACTTAGTGTCCTTTACTTTTGAACTTGAAAGTTGAAGTTCAGGACCTATTGTCCTTAACTTTTGAACTTAGAATTCAAAGTTAAGGACCAAGTGTCCTTTACTTTTGAACTTGAAACTTGATGTTAAGGACCAAGTGTCCTTAACTTTTCAACTTGAAACTATAAGTTAAGGACTACTTGTCCTTAACTTTTTAACTTGAAACTTGAAGTTAAGGACTGCATGTCCTTAACTTTTTAACTTGAAACATGAAGTTAAGGACCAAGTGTCCTTAACTTTTGAACTTGAAAGTTGAAGTTCAGGACCTATTGTCCTTAACTTTTGAACTTGGAATTCAAAGTTAAGGACCAAGTGTCCTTAACTTTTGAACTTGAAAGTTGAAGTTCAGGACCAAGTGTCCTTAACTTATCAACTTGAAACTATAAGTTAAGGACTGCCTATCCTTAACTTTTTAAATTGTAACTTGAAGTTAAGGACCAAGTGTCCTTAACTTTTGAACTTGAAAGTTGAAGTTCAGGACCTATTGTCCTTAACTTTTGAACTTGGAATTCAAAGTTAAGGACCAAGTGTCCTTAACTTTTGAACTTGAAAGTTGAAGTTAAGGACTGCATGTCCTTAACTTTTTAACTTGAAACTTGAAGTTAAGGACCAAGAGTCCATAACATTTGAACTTGACAGTTGAAGTTCAGGACCTATTGTCCTTAAATCTTGAACTTGGAATTCAAAGTTACGGACCAAGTGTCCTTTACTTTTGAACTTGAAACTTGAAGTTAGGAGCCAAGTGTCCTTAACTTTTCAACTTGAAACTATAAGTTAAGGATCAAGTGTCCTTAACTTTTGAACTAGAAAGTTGAAGTATAGGACATATTGTCCTTAATTTTTAAACTTGAAACCATAAGTTAAGGACTGTCTGCCCTTAACATTTTAACTTGAAACTTGACGTTCAGGACCAAGTGCCCTAAAGTTTTCAACTTGTAATTGTAAGTCCTAATCTTTTATGTTCTTTTTCCTTCTTTGTAGTGTGCTAATGGAAGGAGATCGTGTGTTCGAGTTTGATGTTTGGCGTAATTTAATGAGCTATTGGAAAGGAGATTTACAGTATAAGGAAACAATAAAAAGTTTTTTGTCGAACAAGTAGTGGAAGAAGTTGAGGGATGGTATTTTTGGAAACTTTTTCCGATTACAAAGTATGAAGTTCTGTGGTAAACTTATTCACTGTGTATTGCTTTCAGAAATTGTAAATAATGATCCTAATTCGATGACATTCAAGGTTTTTGACCATGAAATTAAGTTTACACGTGAAGCATTTCATATAATTACTTGTTTGAACTGTTCTTCTTTACTGGACATCAAAGGTTTGCATGAAAAAAAAGAATAGGCTTTTGAAAGTCTATTTCTCCAGAAAGGATAGAGTTGAGTTGGGTGATTTGTTTAATTTTATTACTAGTCACCTAGATGGTACATCTGCATCATTTTTAGGCAGCGATGATGATGCTCTGAAGTTAGCAACAATTTATTTTGTTGAATCTGTTTTGATGGGGAAGCGGAAGAATAGGAATGTGTCCGAGCAGATAATGAAAATTGTAGATGATGATGAACTCTGCTCTTCTTTCAACTGGGGATCTCTTTGTTATGAAACATTATTAAAATCATTGAAGAGTTGTTTGAAGCCCAACGAGAATGAGAATGATAAAGAGAAAGACAACGATAAAGACAAGGATATCTACACTATACTTGGCTTTCCTTTTGCTTTTTGTGTTTGGATTATGGAAGTATTGCCTATTTT
>MDKI01271664.1:0-62181 GCA_005239505.1 Nicotiana paniculata
CCGAATTAATTCGGTTCGGTTCGGAATTCGGTTTTCCGGATTTTATGCCCACCCCTAACTGAAAATGGGGTAAACAACCCTGGCATTTAACCATTTTATGATCTCCTTCTTCACCACCTCTTGCATTGCTTCATTTAATCTTCTTTGATGTTCAACAGAGGGTTTGACATCCTTCTCCAAAATAATCTTGTGCATGCAAAAGACAGGCTTATACCCCGAATGTCCGCCAATGTCCATCTGATAGCTTTCTTCCTCTTTTGTAGCACCGCCAAAGTAGAGTCTACCTGCACGTTAGTCAAGAAAGAGGAAAGAATAACCGGTAAAGTAGAACATAGACCAAGGAATTCATACCTGAAATTATGGAGGCAATGGCTTTAACTCCAAAGTGGGAGGCTCCTCGATTGAGGGCTTTGTTGGAGGAGTCTTCCGATTCTCAAGATCTAAGGACAATTTTCGGTGTTCATAAGTGTATGAACCCATTCCTTGAAAGTATTTACACATTCCACATAGCCTTCCTTCTCATCCTCATCATGATCGAGCAATACGGATTCCAAAGTATCATCCACATTCATCATGTAACTTGCATCATCACAATCACCTCGGTCACTAAGTCCACAAATAAACAAACTTCATTGCTATTCGGTTGCCTCATAGATTGAATACATGGAAAACCACATTTTCATCACCGACCCGAAAGATGAGCTCACCGGATTACACATCAACAACAGCCTTCCCCGTAGCAAGGAAAGTCCTACTCAAGATAATAGGCACCTCATAGTCCACTTTGCAATCAAGAATCACAAAGTCCGCCGGAAGGATGAACTTATCAACACGAACCAACACATCATCAATAATACCCAATGGTCTCTTCATACTACGGTCCACCATTTGCAACCTCATATGTGGGTCTTGGTTGCCCAATTCCCAATGTATTGAACACAGAGTAGGGCATCAAGTTGATACTCTCCCCTAGATCACATAGAGCTTTGGAAAAGTCGGTGCTCCCAATAGTGCAAGGGATTGTGAAAGCGTCGGGATCTTCCAATTTTGGAGCCATTGAGTGCACAATATCACTCACTTGACGTGTCATGTTGATAGACTCATAATTCATTCATATTTTCTTTGTCACCAAATCCTTCATGAACTTTGCATAGCTGGGTATTTGTTCCAACGCCTCAACCAATGGAACACTAATGGATAAGCTCTTCATCATGTCAATAAACTTCTTGAATTGGTTCTCTCTACTTTGCTTGGTGATCCTTTGAGGTTATGGAGGAGGAGGCCTTGGCATTGGTGCCTTGGCCTTTGGCACTACCGGTTGCAGTATGTTAATCACGTGTTCCTTAGACGGGTTCACATCTTCTTGAGTTTCCTCCACATTTTCATCAATATCAATTCTCACTTCTTCATTAGCTTGAACCACATTTCTTGGACTTTCAACTTCTTGAATCACTACATCATCATCCACAACTCTTCTTTGGTTTGAGGTTGTTGCCTCCCCACCTTTTCCACTCCTTGTAGTTACGGCCATGGCATGTCCCGTGTTGTTCCCACCTTTCGGATTCACCACCATATCACTAGGTAGTGCACCCTTAGGACGAGTGTTCAAAGCTTGCGAGATTTGCCCTAATTTAACCTCCAAATTATGGATTGAAGTGTTGTGAGAGGCTAGTTGAGTATCGGAGTCCGTATTTTTCTCTATCATTTGTTTGAACATATTTTCAATACGCCCCATATCAATATTGGAAGTGCTAGAACTATGAGACAGATAAGGAGGTGGGTTGCTTGGTTGTTGATACATCGGGGGCCTTTGAAAGCCCGACCATCGATTTCCTTGGTTATTATTCCAACCCCCTTGGTTGTTGCCTCCCCAATATCCTTGATTATTGCCACCATAATTGCCTTGGTTTCCTTGATTATTCTAATTTCCTTGATCATTGTTATTGTTCCAATTACCTTGATTGTTGTTACTACCGCTCCAATTATCTTGGTGGTTTTGATTGTTCTAATTTTCTTGATTTCCTTGTGATCTCCATTATTGTTGATTCCGGCCTTGAGAATTGTTTCTTTGCCCTTGATAGTTGTTCACATATTTCACTTCTTCCGGTTTCTCATTGTATGATTCCTCTTGGTCAAACCCACTGTCATCTTGCACAAATTGTTCCACACGGTTTTGCACTTGTTGACCTTTTTGCCTTATTTTTTTCACCATCATATTAACACCTTCCATTGCATTCACTTGTTTAGGACCTTGAACTTGTTGAATTTGAGCTTTGGCTAATTGATTCATTGTGTTCGTCAACTCGAGAATTACTTTCCCATGATCATGCAATTTCTTGTGTAGGGTAATCACATTTGGATCACCTTGAGAGCTCTACGTTTCCATGCCGGTGAAGTATCCGCCATTTCATCTAAAATTTCACAAGCTTCGGAATATGGCATTATCATGAAATTCCCACTGGCAAGTTTGTTGACCACATAATGATTGATAGTGTTGATCCCCCTATAGAAGGTTTGTTGAATCATAACCTCAGTCATATCATTTTTTGGGCACTCTTTCACCATAGTACGATACCTCTCCCAAATCTCGTGCAAAGGCTCATTGGGTTCTTACTTGAATGCTAGAATCTCATCCCGAAGAGTAGCCATATGCCCGGGAGAAAATAACTTGGCAATGAATTTCTCCGCAAATTCATCCCATGTACGGATGAAATTGCTTGGAAATATTTCTAACCAATCCAAGGGTTTCTCCCGTAGAGAGAAGGGAAATAGCCTCAACCTTAGAGCATCCTCGGAGGCGTTGGTTTGTTTACTCCCCCAGTGAGTGTCCACAAACCCTTTCAAGTGTTTGTATGCATTTTGAAACCGAGCCTCAGTGAAGAATCCCCATTGCTCTAGCAATGTGAGCATAACATTGGTGATTTGGAAGTTGTCCTCCCTAATACGGGGCGGAACTATGGCACTTGCGTATCCTTTGTTTGGAAACACCCGGTGTGGAGCCGCTCTTGGTGGAGGTGGGGGAGGTACGGGAATATTATCATGAGGCGGTCGACCTCACCTATTTGCTTGAGGTTCGAGAGAACCTCATCACCATGGTCATCGTCCACTTCCTCCCCCAAAGGCAAGTTTCTGAGAGGATCATTGTTGAGAGCCATTTTTGTACCTGCAATCAATTCAAAAAAAGGTTAGTAACCCGGAAGGAAAAGAAGACAAGTCACACACAAAACCAAATATACATCTAAATCCGGTTTTAGATCCCCAATAATGGCGTCAAAAATTGATGTCGCGCAAATTCACACCACTGATTGGCATTGTGAAGCGGTCGATGCAATTATAATTACCCAACGTGAGTCGGGGTTGATTCCTTAGAGAGCTTCTATTAGATTAGGTATATATCTAGAATAGGTGTATGACGTGCCCAAATTGCATTTCCACATAATTGGTTGTTTCTTTCTACTTCTAAAATTTATACTATTGTTTGTAAATGAAAAGGTAAGGAACATATTTTTAGTGTTGTTGTTTTTCAAGTTTATAAAAGATGTAGGGTCGTGACTTCTACCTAGGTGGTTACCTAACAGATTGTGGGCTTTAGGACATGTTCACTTGGTCGGGGTGTAATATAGAAATCACACGCGATTACCCACTCCAACCCCTCGGTAGTTAGAGTGGTTTTACCCAATTTGGCTTTCTCAAGTAAAAATGGGTAATTCACAAAACTAGTGATAGATTTTCAAGTCGGGTCTTACTATCTCTAGATTCGACCCTTTAATTGGGGCTATCAATTTCTTGAGTTCACCCCGATTCCTTGTTAGCCTAGTTTTCCTAGACTTGGTCTCTCTTTCTCAAGTAGAGACTATGACAATTAGGCTTGAACCAATGTTTGCAACCATTAATTCTAAAATTCAAGCAAGAACTAGGCTAAATATCACTCACTCAATCACAAACAAGACCTAAATTACACACCCATTAGGCACCCACACTAGGGTTGAGTCACAAACCTAGCTAAGAAATTAGCTACTCATAGAGAAAATTGAAGAAACTAAAGAAAAAAATAAGATTAAACTCATAATAGATGATAAAGGGAAGAAAATTCAATGTTAAAATGATAAACTATTACATAGTTACCCAAAACAGTAAAGAAAAAATGGCTATCTACTTTCTGTCGTTCAAACTTAACCTAAATTTGACAAAAAGAATTATTTATATACAACTGAAATTGTCGAACGAAATTGCTTCGCATAATTCTGTGTGCGGTCCGCACTTTAAAGCTAGCTTGACAGGATGGACTTTTGCAGCCGCACAATTCTGAGTTGCGGCCGCACTTCTTCAGAATCTGTGGAACGCACATTTCTGGGTGCGGTCGCACTCTTGATTTGGAGCTTGATAGGAGAGATATATGCGGACCACACATTTCTGAGTGCGGCCGCACTCTTGAACTCTGCGGCCGCACAATAATAGTGCGGTCCTCACTTCTTCATGGACCCAAAGCACCATATCTCTTAACCTCATCTTCTGCGGCCGCACAATAATTGTGTGGTCTGCACTTTGCACAACAATTCTGTCAGAGGTCCTTCATTTTCTGCGGCCTCACACAATATTGTGCCTTTCGCACTTTGTTCTTTTTTGCTTTATTTTAGTCCTTGTCCAGATTTATCCTTTCTTGAGTTGATTTTCATCTCTTTGGCTCATTTTCCAATACTCCTGTAAGAAAGCACATTTCATTTGTTCTCGGGAATAACTTTAAGCATTTTTGAGTTAAAACGAAAATAAAAGAGTGCAAATAAGTAATCAAAATCCCTACTTATCAATAACTCCCTTCCAAAACTCTATAGACTCTGTAATTTTACGGCTTACAAGCTCAATAATTTCCTGTGAAACTCTGTTTACTACAACTTTACTATGTTGGGCGCGTGCGTAGCACGGGTAACACCTACTAGTTTAATCATAAACAGAAACTTAAAGCTACGTGTTACACATATATGTAGATTAAGATTGTTGGTTTGATTATCATGTTGTCATATTTGCATAAGCGTAAACTCAGAGCTAGACATAAATTAGCGAACATATGCTGACATAAGCATCTAAAAGTGATTACTAATTAATATATAAGAAACAATATGCATCATAAATACCAAATGTAATATATCATTTATACTTATAAAAGATCATTTATAGGCATATATTATATTAATTTTTATGTTTTGGTAATTACTTAATTTAAAATTTAATCTAATTATGTAATTACACTTGTGCAATCAAACAATACGCTTGTAACTACAATATAATTACGTTATGACAAACAAAAAGATCATCGTAATTACTATATTGTCTAATTACTAGGCTGTGTAATTACTATCCTAGTAAGTACACCAATTCCATTTACCGAGTGACTTTCCAAACAGGCCCTTACTAGGACCGAAAAGAAAATTGACTTACTCGAGTAGGAAGACAATAAAACCCGATTAATGCAGATAATCTCAATTGGTAGAGACTCGTCCTGATAACGTGTTAAGAAACTAATATGAAAATAATAGTAAAAATAAGAGAAATGAAGAGGAAGAGAGATTTCTTATTTCATTAAATTATTTTCAAGTAGACCTAATATCATTTCTCATTCTCTATTTATAATATTACATATAGGTATACATAAGAAAGACATAAACATGGTATTAAGCAGGGGCATATTTATTATAGAAGATATGGGTTCATTTGAACCCATAACTTCTGCTCTTAAATATGTACAAATAATATACTTTATATTCATTAAATTAGATACAATGTAGTAGAATTTAGAATCTAAAATCCATAAAGTTCAAATCCTAAATTCGTCTTTAGCATTAAGTATTTGATATCATAATCATGGGGAGGTTATGGAGGTATGAAAATTACAATAAGTATTAGAGTAGTAAAAAATTATAGAGATAATGAAAAAGAGTAGTGCGTACTATCCTTTCAAGAGCTATTGACATTCACCATAATCTTATATTTTGTA
Source organism: Nicotiana paniculata (assembly GCA_005239505.1). Classification (NCBI taxonomy): domain Eukaryota; kingdom Viridiplantae; phylum Streptophyta; class Magnoliopsida; order Solanales; family Solanaceae; genus Nicotiana; species Nicotiana paniculata. Next base: position 5,993 of record MDKI01271664.1, read on the forward strand.
ACAATAGAATTGTAACCGTAAGATCTACAATGTTTTATGGCTAACGTAGGTTATTTTAGTAATCTATCTATACTATATTAAAAGTGAGAAGGCTCTGATTTAAAAGTTAAATTACCCATTTGTCCTTTTAAAAAGTTAATTACCTAACTTTAAGAAAAAACTATCGCCTAATATTAATATAAGTACTACCAATAGAGTTTCATGAATTCTTGCAAGGTATCCGTTCTAATTCTAATGTTGCTTGTTAACTGCACATTTTTATTTTTACTACAAGTCAATCTCCTCTCTTAGTTTTCTCATCTCTAACCTGGTTATTTAAAATATTAATTTCGTAATTAAATATATACAATTGTTAAAGTTCTATTTGTTATTGAATAATGTGACTGTAACGATTCGATCGGTCGTTTTGGGCTCTAGCGCATCGTTCAGCAGTTTGAAGCCATGAGTAGCTTCACTTCAGATATTATGACTTATACGCCTGGCCGGAATTTAATTCCGGGAGTTTGGAGATGATTTGTAAAGAAGATTCTCGTTTCGGAAGCTTTAAGTTGGAGAAATTAACTAAGATTGGATTTTTGAGTAAACGGCCTCTGAATCGTGATTTGAAGGTTCCAGCAGGTTTGTACGATGATTTTGGACTTGGGCGTATGTCCGGATCGAGTTTTGGATGACCCGAGAGCATTTCGGCGCATATTGGAGGTTAGCATTTTAGAAGAATTTCAAAAATTTGAGTGGAAGTGAATTTTAGTGTTATCGATGTCCGGTCGAGATTCCAAGTCTGGGAATAGCTCCGAATGGTAATTCTAGTATTGGGAGCACGATCGGAAGTAAATTCGGAGATTCGTAGGTCATTTTGGAATCATTTGGCTAAAGTTAGAAATTTAAAGGTTTTTGAGAAGTTTGACCGGAAGTGGACTTTTGGATATCAGGGTCGGATTCTGACTCCGGAAGTTGGACTAGGTCTGTAATGTCAAATGTGAAATTTCAGGTCAATTGGACGTGATTTGATAGGTTTCAGCATCGAATGTTGAAGTTTGAAGTTCTAAAGTTCATTAATCTTGAATTTGAGTGCGATTCATGGTTTTGGTGTTGTTTGGTGTGATTCGAGGCCTCGAGCAGGTCCGAAATATGTTTTGGAACTGGTTGGTGTGATTGGACAGGGTCCCGGGGGCCTCGGATGGATTCCGGGTGGTTAACGAGTCGAAAATGGAATTTGGTGTGGTCGCACCTACGTGATGGGGGCTGCAGGTGTGAGCCGCAGGAGCGGGAATGGACTCACAGAAGCGGATTTTGCTGGGGGAGGTGTGGTCCGCATATGTAGAATTGAAGGTTTGGTGGAAGACCGCAGAAGCGGCACATCCGCTGCAGAAGCGGGGCCGCAGGAGCGGTCTATGCACCACAGGTGCGAGAAGCGGGTTTGGCAGTGTGTTCTTATAAAAGCAAGGGTTGGCTCATTTTTACCATTTTTCCTCCATGGGAGCCGACTTGGAGTAACTTGGGTGTGCCATTTTAACCACCAAGCTTGAGGTAAGCAGTTTATGCTAGTTTTGAGTTAAAAACATGATTATTTATGGATTTGAACATGGAAAATTAGTGAAAACTTGGGGTTTTTATAGAAAATCTAGCAATTTATATTCTTGGATTTTGGCCACGAATTTGGGCATGGAATTGGGAATAAATTATATATTTGAGTTCGTAAGGTTATGGGTAAAGTTTCTCTTCGACAAATTTCGGAATCCAGGCACGTGGGCCCGACGGTGATTTTATCGACTTTCCGATCGGGGTTAGGAATTGTTGTCAATTGGATTATAATGAGTAATTGAGTATATATTAATGGGTTTGCATAATTATTTGCTAGTTTTGGAGCGTTGTGCATTGATTTGATTCATCGTAAGGGCGTGGAATGTCGGTTATGGAACTTCGGAGCGATGTAAGTCTTTTTTCTAACCTTGTAAGAGCGAAATGTCCCTATAGGTGAAATAATTAATTATGTGCTACTATTTGTGGGGGCTACGTACGCACGAAGTGACGAGAGTCCATGTGTAGATACTATTATGCTTATGTCCGGATAGTCTAAGACCCAAAAGCATGCTTTACTTGCCGTACTTGTAATTTTACTAATAAATTTAAAATTCTTAAATCATATCTAATTTGGAAAATGCATTTTAAAAAAAGATTAAACACCATCTTCTTGACCATTAAAAGAGAAATTGTCATTTTCTTGGGTAATTTTTTCCTGATAAAGTATGAATTGGCTGTTTGAATATGTGTATCTATGAGTAACTGCATCGCATGTATGATTCGCAAGCAGGGTAACTCTATTATTTATAATTGACCATGTCGCACGTATGATTTGCGATCGGGGTAACTCTATTATTTATAATTGACCGCGTCGCACGTATGATTCGTGGGTGGGGTAATAGATGGTAGTGCACAATTTACATTTATGTTGGACCGGGTCATACGACCTCGGCATTTCTTGCGCATGATATTTGTTGGGTACTTTCTGTAAATTGAACCGTTTAATGTCCTAGAAATATAAGTTGTCAACTGAAATGACGGAGACTAAAATGTGTCTATATGGAAGAAGTTGTTCCTTCCTCTCGTTATTTGTTAATTAATTATGACGTCCATGCTTAGTGTCAGACCTGATTATGTTAATTTGACCTCTAGTAAGTGTCAAAGTCGACCTCTCATCACTACCTCTTCGAGTTTAGGCGGGATACTTACTGAGTACACGTTATTTTTCATACTCATACTACACTTGCTGTGTATTTTTGTTACACAGGAACATGCATATATTGTGGCCTAGTTTGACGCAGTGGCATGGTTGATATGGGGATTTAGGTGAGCTGAAACATCTCGAGACGACCCGCAGCCAGCAAAGTCTCCTTTAGAGTATTGTGTTGTATTTTCTTTACTTTCCCATTTGTATTTCAGACGGTTATTGTATCTCGTTTGTTTACTAGAAATTACTCATGCATTTGTGACACCGGGTTCTGGGATAACTTTGGAATTTAATTATTATTTAAATTTGTTAAGACATCGGTATTTACTTAATAAAGTTCATTAATTGCTATTTGATGTAACGAAAAGAAATGATTTTCAAAACTACTAAAATGAGAATTTGAGAAACTTCTTGGTGTTGGCTTGCGTGGTGTCCTGCGCCATCACGACTGTTAATGTATTTTGGGTCGTGACAACATGGTATCAGAGCACTAGGTTCACTTTGGTCTCACGAGTCATGAGCGAGTCTAGTAGAGTCTTGCGGATCGGTACGGAGACGTCTGTACTTATCTTCGAGAGGCTACCGAGCTGTTAGGAATACTGCACCTCTTGATTTCCTTTGAGGCTTATGTCTTCATTTCCTTTCCATTCAATCTTATGCGACGCGAAACGTTGGTCATAAATCGGGAAGTGAGAATTATAGTGGTACTATAGATGTGGTGCGGGATGTTTCTCCCTGCGTGGTTGTTTGGACTGTTGTCGTCTCCTTGCGGAAGGGTATTCTGTCATTTCAGCTCAGTAGCTGCACTTCAGAGAGCTTTGAGGCTATGCGCAGATTGCTATGATGCTCATGATTGGTTATCGCACGGTATTGAAGTGACGGTAGGATGCTTGCCCGTGTGTCGGGGCAGTGAATGACCTAAAAGAAAGTTTACTCAAGCGCGATTCAGAGACTCGGTATATCATTTTCGGCAAAGTAAAGGCAATCAGACTATAAATGTTCATGTTTGGGTTGATAGGGTAACGTGACTTGGTGCTTTCAAGTGTGGTGGAAATTTTATCTGCGACATGATGAGTCGTCCTCGATTGAGTGTGTTAAGTTCGTCAAGTGTTATGATCTTCTTCAATTCACCGTTGGGGGCAGGATGTTGTGGGATAGTGTTGGAGAAGCGGTTGTCAGAGATCGTGGTGTGCGGTGGTTCAAGATCGAATCGGGGTTTCCAAGGATTTATGGATCGAGAAGGATGATCTTCGGAAAGGTTTTAAGTGGTAGTGATCTGTTGGTTCAAGTGATACATAGATAGATGTTGGCCTAAGGCAATAGTTGAGCAGCAAAGGATGAGGAAGGACATGTGGAAAGTATCAGGCGGTGGTTAAATTTCTAGAAGGCCAGGTGTAAGAAGTGAAAGTCGAGTAGCTGCTTAAAGGAGTGAGTTGGACCAAAGTGGGAGAGTGGCAGAGTAGCATATGGGTTCAGTGGAAAGATAACTACACACCTTAAAAAACGTTTGGAAGGATTTGGGAATTTTTGTGGACGGTGATTGGGTCTATGGGATTGATTTGAAACATTGGCTATTACATGGTAGGAAATTAGATGCAACAGAAAGAGGCTGCTTGGTATGAAGAAGGATGCAATATAACCTGGAATTTGAAGAGAGTGTCACACATTTAGTTAATGTCCATAAGGATTGAACGAATTGGTTCATCTGGTGAATGAGAAGGGGCTCATGATGGGTTATTTATGTCGGCATGTAATTTCCATAGGTGGGTTATCTCTGGTGAGCAGGTCAGCGGTCGCAGGGTTGGCAAAGTTTCTGCGAAGAATTCTACTGACTATCCGACAAGGGGTCGAATATGTGAATTTTGATAGAGATGTAGAGTGTTCATGAAATGCTAACAGAAGGATTTCGAGGAATTTCGCGAGTGGGTTGTACAAGATCACTTCGACAACGAACGAAGAATCTTGGTGGGTTTTCGAGTTGTGTAATAGTAGCTTCAAGCTAAGTGGGAGAGTCCCACCATCTACGGTTGGAGTGCATGGTCATTTATTTGTGAGATTTATGGTTATTAGCATATTGACGGGTTGTTACAGCTAAGGAAAAAGAACATGAGTGGTAATTTGAGCAAAGGAAATGATGAAGGTGTGCTATAGTTGGCTTTATTGGCTCGTGTTCGGGCCTTTGGAAGATTCAGTACTTATGCTTCATACATAGGTGATTTACAAAGAAAGCGATTCAGTCAGGTGCTTTATCAAGATGGGTGTTCATGTGTAAGCAAAGCCTTGGAGTTGATTATATTCGGGACCAAGCCGGAGTGGGTGACTCTAAACAACGGTCCTAGCAATTTCAAAGGTTAAAATACGGTGCCTAAGGATTTCAAGCCCGCGGTATGGTTAAGAATCAAGATTTTGCAGCGGAATATGATAAGAGGATCGGAATGTTCTATGATATTTTCGGCTTGCAGTGCAGCATTTGGAAGGAATGAGAGAAAATGACTTCGGATTCGTAGAGGAATTTTCAGAATGGGTGTAGCAGTCGAGGATGGAAATATGCACACCAGGAAGGTATGAGATGGTTCATAGGTTTGGATACAATGCGGTGTCATAGAATGTGGTCATTCGGGATGAGTGCGGAGTTAGGTTCATGATAGAAGGAATGGAGATGTTATTATTTCCAAGGCAAGTTAAGGATAAATTAGAGGAAGTTAGATTGGTTAGCCATGATTGAATCGGTATAATGATGGCAGTGATAATTTCCTCCAGCATGGTTAGATTATGCATATGAATGGTGATGGTATGTGCGAGGCTTGACGGTCGCCGTAATTGGTTTTAATTGGGAGTATTCAAGTATTATGGACTGTGATATGTAGGCGGATCCCGGAAGGGTTATGGTGGTTTAGACCACTACTTGAGGATTTGCATATTCTGCGGTTATGAGAATTCACTCGCGTGTTGCTATAGTTCTCTTGAAATGAGCTAAGTAAAAGGTTTCTATATGATGAAGTGTTTACCCTATTAGTAGTTCAGGAGTTATGATGAAATTCTTATGCCATCGCATATTGGCATGTTAGATGCAGTGAGCTGTATGAAATTTGGAAGTGAGGACCAAGGTTACGGTTCAGTGTCGACAAGAATTTCACGAGCTCGGATGAGAAGGAAAGGGATTTGGATGTTTAGATTAAGTTGGTATTGTCTTCAGCATCACCCGAGATCGGTGTTTGTGTAAGAGGCCTTGCGTTCTGCTTGCGGATTCTTGATTTGCTTTGCAGCATTTGTATGGCTAGTGGTATGGAGGTGCAGACTTGTTACCTGGTGTGTGAGGTCGTGGGAGTGTATTCCATGGGAAGATTGTATAAGGGTGACATGTAGTTACTTGATTGATTGAAGATTTAAACCAAGTATGAAGAATGCGGTAAGATTGCTTATTTGAGAATTTATGCCTGAAGGGCGCTCGGTTCATGGGGTTGTGGATTGTGGGAGTTTGTCCTGGATATGATGGTTGTTCTTGTGTGTTATGAGAAAGAGTGGGTTATTATGGACCCAGGTAAGACTATTAGCCTAGTTCGATGCGATCAGAATCGACTTGAGGGTTGTGAGTGGATTTAAATATGAAAAGGGCTCTATATCAGGCCAAATATGTTCATTTCAGCATATCACCCCTCATGGAGGAGTATTCGGATGTAGGATGTTGTTTCATCGTCGGCTATTTCATGTAATGTTATATTGTGCAGTGTAAGTTGTGTAACAGCTTGATAAATTTATTATGTGTTGAGGTTCCGCGTAGCGATGGGGATATGTGAGCAGGATGGTTCTTAAGATTTAGATCATATATCGCACCTCAGTTGTGCTTGAGTTTTGTAGCGTACGGTGCAATCGGTCTCCTCATGGATGAGATTATGCATTTAGCGTGCTTGTGTCTGATATTCGGTATTATGTTGTAACGAGCAATTTAGCTCTGTGTCTGTCTCCTTATGTGGATTTTGTGTGTGGATTGGGTGGCTTATTTCCAGGGGTACGTTATTTAGATCGGGTTGCACGTCGTAACAGTGTGATGATGAGTACGGTTTTTATATTCTATTTTTGTATGTTTTGTTTCCCCCTTTCTGAGAAAAGTTCATATTAGTTACGTGGTTGAATAGTTCTTTCCAGAGTTCATTTTCCTTATGTATCACGTTCGAGTTGTAGTTTAATGGCATATCGTGGCATCATGTGAGACTGTTGGTCATGTCTGGGGTGGCTTATTGCTTGAGCAGCTCGTACTAGGTGAGACGAGATTTTTGGATCTAGGATCAGTGCGATCGAATTATATGAAGTATATTAAAGAGCACATGCCGCTATTTGGTTCATAATGATGTAATGGTTCTTTTCAGGGGAATAGACTCAATGATTTGTTGACTCGGCAGTTGGTTATGAATTCTATGCATCTCTTCTGTCGTGGCGGTGTTGCAAAGGGTTAGAATAGGATTTACATAGGTCGTGAAGTGCATTGGGAGCATCAGACCCGTAGAATTTCAGCTATTGCTATTAGAGGATGTTATTATGGTCATGTGCGTTATGCAGTGCATAGGGTGAATTCAACAAAGGTATGCAATCATGTATCGGTGCATTGTGTAGTGATTAATACGGTGTTCGTATGTTGGGAGCAGGCCTGGCAGAGAATTCCAGATGTTGGAATTGGGCTCTAAGCTTATTTTCTTGAATAAAAGAGGATATCTTCATATTTTCTCGAGTTAATGTGCTCAACTGAGTGGTGGTTGCACGGGTAGGTGCATGAGGTGTTAACTGGTGATTTCAGACAACTCCAGCGCAGTTCTCAGCACGTTCGAGGACAAACATATGCTTAAGTGGGAGAGAATGTAACGACCCGACCGGTCGTTTTGGGCTCTAGCGCGTCGTTCATCAATTTGAGGCCATGAGTAGCTTCACTTCAGGTATTATGACCTACACACATGGCCGTAATTTAATTCCGGGAGTTTGGAATTGATTTGTAAAGAGGATTCTCGTTTCGAAAGCTTTAAGTTGAAGGAATTGACTAATATTGGATTTTTGAGTAAACGGCCTCTAAATCGGGATTTGAAGGTTCCAGAAAGTTCATACGATGATTTCGAACTTGGGCGTATGCTCGGATCGGGTTTTGGATGACACAGGAGCGTTTCGGCACATATTGGGGAGGTTAGCATTTTAGAAGAATTTCATAAATTTGGGTTGAAGTGCATTTTAGTGTTATCGATGTCCGTTCGGGATTCTGAGTCTGACAATAGCTCCAAATGGTGATTCTGGTATTGGGAGCGCGATCGGAAGTAAATTCGGAGGTCCGTAGGTCATTTTGGAGTCATATAGCTAAAGTTAGAAATTTGAAGATTTTTGAGAAGTTTGACCGGAAGTGGACGTTTGGATATCGAGGTCGGATTCTAATTCCGGAAGTTGAAATAGGTCTGTAATGTCAAATGTGACTTGTGTAAAAAATTTGAGGTCAATTACGTGATTTGATAGGTTTCGGCATCGAATGTTGAAGTTGGAAGTTCTAAAGTTCATTAACCTTGAATTTGAGTGTGATTCATGGTTTTGGCGTTGTTTGGTGTGATTTGAGGCCTCGAGTAGGTCTGTATTATATTTTGGAACTAGTTGGTGTTATTGGACGGGGTCCTGGGGGTCTCGGGTGGATTTCGGGTGGTTAACGGGTCGAAAATGGAATTTGAGGAAGGGCTACTCCAGCTGAGCATCTGGTGTGGTCGTACATGCGTGATGGGGGACGCAGGTGCAAGGCGCATGAGCGTGAATGGACTCGCAAAGGCAGATATTGCTGGGGGAGGGGTGGGTCGCAGATGCGGTCGAGATCCGCAGAAGCGGGACCACACCTGCGCACGCCGAGTCGCAGATGCGGAATTGAGGGGTCTGGTGAAAGACCCCAGAAGCGGCACATGCGCCGCAAAAGCAGGGCCGCAGAAGCGGTTTATGCACGCAGGTGCGAGAAGCGGGCTGGGCAGTGTGTTCTTTTAAAAGCGAGGGTTGGCTCATTCACCATTTTTCCTCCATGGAAGCCGATTTGGAGTAAGTTGGGAGTGCCATTTTTACCACCAAGCTTGAGGTAAGCGGTTTATGCTAGTTTTGAGTTAAAAACATGATTATGTATGGATATGAACATGAAAAATTAGTGAAAACTTGGGGTTTTGGTAGAAAACCGAGAAATTTATATTCTTGGATTTGGCCACGAATTTAGGCATGGAATTGGGAATAAATTGTATATTTGAGTTCGTGAGGTTATGGGTAAAGTTTATCTTCGAAATATTTCAGAATTTGGGCACGTGGGCCCGAAGGTGATTTTATCAACTTTTCAATCAGAGTTAGGAATTGTTGTAAATTGGATTATAATGAGTAACTGAGTATATATTAATGGGTTTGCATAATTATTGACTAGTTTTGAAGTGTTGTGCATTGATTTGATTCATTGTAAGGGCGTGGAATACCGGTTATGGAACTTCGGAGCGAGGTAAGTCTTCTTTCTAACCTTGTATGTGAAAGAAGTTGTTCCTTCCTGTCGTTATTTGTTAATTAATTATGACATTCATGCTAAGTGTCACACTTGATTATGTTAATTTGACCTCTAGTAAGTGTCAAAGTCCACCTCTCGTCACTACCTCTTCGAGGTTAGGCGGGATACTTACTGAGTACACGTTGTTTTTCGTACTCATACTACACTTGTTGTGCATTTTTGTTGCACAGGCACATGCATATCTAATGGCCCAGCTTGACGCAGTAGCATGGTTGATATGGGGATTTAGGTGAGCTGCAACCTCTCCAAACGACCCACAGCCAGCAGAGTCTCCTTCAGAGTATTGTGTTGTATTTTCTTTTCTGTTCCATTTGTACTCCGGACGGTTATTGTATTTCGTTTGTTTCCTAGAAATTGATCATGCACTTGTGACACCGGGTTCTGGGATGACTTTGGGATTTAATTATTATTTAAATTTTTTAAGACATTGGTATTTACTCAAAAAAGTTCATTAATTGGTATTTGATGTAATGAAAAGAAATGATTTTCAAAATTACTAAAATGAGAATTTAAGAAATTTCTTGGTGTTGGCTTGTCTGACAATGGTGTCTGGCGCCATCACGATCGTTAATGTATTGGATCGTGACAGTGACAAAGCAAATATGTATCACGGGCATGCAGAAGTGGAGAATTTCTATCTGAACTCGCTGAAAGTACTGATTTAGTTTACTTTCTCAATCACTAGAGTTGATTTAGTTGTATTTGATAGGTTCAAAAGTGATCAATTTTGTTTCTGTATTTACGTATTATTTTTATGACAGAACCACTTTTGTACCTTATTCATACTTTAGTTTATGTGCATTTAGTATGCCTTGCTTAATAGAGATCTATTTTAGTGCTTTTGTGAGTAAAATAATTATTCCTGTTACAATAGTCTCTAAATATTTTTTGATAGAATCACTTTTGTATTTTATTCATATTTTAGTTTATGTGCATTTAGTCTTTCGTTCATAAGTTTTTAGTCTGAAGGACATATGTCAAACAAATTATGTTGATATAGTTCTATTTATATTTTTGTGAGACAAATAATTATTTTCTTTGACAATATTAGGAATTTGTTTGCGTCTCATGTTTGCATCTCACATGACGTTGCCATGGTGGAATAGACAACTGCTATAATCTTGAACAACTAAAGATATCAACTTTTGAAATTAACGAATTGCTTGGTACTTTTGAAGGGAAAAGAAGAAGGCACGAATCATGCTTGAAAGGAATTTTATTTCAAGGCGATGCCAAAGTGTGTCATCAACTTCGCTAAGTTTCATGCGACAGATTTTCAGTTATTGAAAACATTTCTTTCTATTTGGAAAAACATGCGTTGAGAGTATTTGATTTCATCACTCAAAGTGATCCATGGGCATTGACAATGAAATATTTTTTGTTGTCTTCAAACGTGTCAAATGACATGGGTTTTCAGGCTCAAATGATATTTTTTCTAGTTATTGCTTGAAAGATTGGAACAGTTTGACAAAAATAAATACAAATTTCTCATTAAATTTATAATTTATTTGTAAATTAATATTTACCCTTTTGTGATTTATGAAATTCATGTATACATGTGTTAGGATAGACATATGTAATGATTTTAAAATATATTAATTTGCAGGCATGTGATGATTATAAATAACATATGTTGTAGATTAATTTATCTTTCTTTCTGCCAAAATTAATTGATTAATTGGTATATAATTTAGAAGCATGCATAAAATTTTATGAACGATTATTTTCAAAATTCAAAGATATGAATTAAGCTTCAAGTAATATTTGAAAATTTTCTTGAGATCAAGAAAATAAATAAAGTTTACATAAATATTATTTACAAATTGGCTATCTGTTATTACAAATCTGATGTCTTTTGAGAGAAACATAACATATTAATATTTTATGCATTATGCTCAAATAAAAAAATATATGAACCATTTGAGTTTTGTGATCTACATTGGTCATTTAATGCTCTTGACTTTTAGTCTTATTTAGTTAAATAAATCTCACTTTGTTACGAAAGAAAAGAAAACCGCCTTACTATGTTAAGGCTAATGTGAAAGAAATGTCACGACCCGCAATTTTCACCGTCGGGACTGTGATGGCGTCTAACGTTTCACTTGCTAGGCAAGCCAACGATAGAGGGTTCTTGATGCTAGCTTTAGACATTTTCAATAATAAGAATAATTAATCTAAACAAAAACTAAAACAACTTGCGGAATAACATAAACCCGTAATCTCTGAAACATTTAGGATCTGGAGTCACAACTCACGAGCTATTATGACTTTCTACAAACAAAGTTTGAAAAGGAAATACGTTGTTCTGAAGTAAAGAAGAAGTAAATGATAAAACTAGGAAGAGACTCCAGGGTCTGCGGACGCCAGCAGATCTACCTTGGGTCTCCTGACAACAAATCTAGCAGCTAACCTCTCGATCAGCTAGAGCCGGTACTAAGATCTGCACAAGAAGTGCAGAGTGTAGTATGAGTACAACCAACCCTACGTACTCGTAGGTGTCGAGCCTAACCTCGACAAAGTAGTAACGAGGCTAAGACAAAACACTACCAAATAACCTGTGCAGATAACAACATATGTACAAAAATAACGGCAAGTAAAAGCTAGACAAGTAATATAGGGAGGGGGACATACTGTGGGGAATACAAGATAAAGAATCACAGAAGTAATGATAACTTGAACAGCCAGCATACCATGAACCAATAAGAACAAGTAAACACATTAAAGGAAAATACACGCCATTACCCTTCGTGATTTTACTCTCAACCTCACCATATAAATCAATAAAAACGACACGACATCACCCTTCATGCATTACCTCTCATAACATGGCACGACGTCACCCTTCTTGCTTTTAACACTCACAATTTGGCACGGTATCACCCTTTGTGCATTAACGCTCACAATATGGCACGTCATCGCCCTTCGTGCATTAACACTCCCCCTTACCATTAAGCAATGAACAAATGAAAATAGGGAGATAAAAATAACAAGAACAAACCTTACTTCAATATTTGGTTCCACAATACCAACCTCAACTTTGAAATCAATCATTAATTATCACCAAAGATCCGTAAGCATGGTAGGGACGATCAATTTAACAATACTAGTCTAACATGGATAACATGATCAAAGATGGCAATAATTACAAGAAACAAAGTCCCACCCGCATGCTATACCCGGCAACAATGCATAAGTACTCATCACCTCACATATACGTTGTACCCAACATCTAAACATGTAGCAAATAGATAAACAAGTCCTATTCCTTTAAGTCAATGTTAACCACGACACTTACCTCGCTCCAACGACCAAACTCAAAGCTCAACCACGACTTTTCCTTTCACACAAGCCTTCGAACCAATAGAATCTAGCAAATTACAAACCAAGCGATTCAATTTAAGCCTTAGGAACACCCACGATTGTAAAGAATTCAATTTCGGTCATTATTTAAAAAGTCAACACCCAAGGCCGCTTGGTCCAAACCTTAAATTCGGACCAAAACCCGATTACCCATTCACACCCGAGCCCAATTATGTAATTTGTTTTCTAATCCGACCTCAATTTGAGGTCTAAATCCCTATTTTTCAAAAATTCCTAATTCTACCAAAAAAAAACCCCAATTCTACCATGAAAACACTAGATTTTTGGTTAGAAACTTGTGAAATGTAATGGAAGATTGAAAGAAAATAGGTTAGGATCACTTACCAAAGATTTGGGGAAGAAGGAGTCTTGGAAAATCGCCTCTAAGGTTTTAGGTTTTGAAAATTTGAAGAATGAACCAAAAATCTGGTCTAAGTCATAATTTTTTCAGCTGCAGCTGTCGCATTTGCGACCTAAGCTTCGCAAATGCGAGAAATCCATCTCATTTTCCAAGACTCTCACACATATGCAATCATTGCATTTGTGATGGAAGTTCTCAAATGCGAACACTGACTTCATCGCAAATGCGACACAGTGATCGCAAATGCGAAGAAACCCTCTCCCTAGTTCACATTGCAAATGCGAGGATTTGCTCGTAAATGGTAACTCTGTCCTTCCCACAAATGCGACCTCATGATCGCAAATGTGAACTTACGATGACTCAGGTACTCTTTTGTAATGATCCGACCGGTTTTTTTGAGCTCTAGCGCGTCGTTCAGCTGTTTAAAATCGTGAGCAGATCCGTTTAAGGTATTATGACCCATGAGCGTGGTCGGAATTGAATTCCAGGAAGTTTAGAATTGATTTAAAAAGAAAATTCTCATTTCAGAAGCCTTAAGTTGGAGAAATCAACTAAGATTGGAATTTTGGGTAAACGACCTCTGAATCAAGATTTGAAGGTTCCAGCAGGTTCGTATGATGATTTTGGACTTGGTTATATGTACGGCTCGGGGTTTGGATAACCCGGGAGCGCTTCAGCATATATTGTGGAAGTTAGCATTTTAGAAGGATTTCATGAATTTGGGCTTGAAGTGCATATCAGTGAGGTTGATGTCCGTTTGGGATTTCGAGTCTGGGAATAGCTCTGTATGGTGATTCTGGAATTGGGAGCGCGATCAGAAGTGAATTTGGATGTCCGTAAGTCATTTTGGGGTCATTTGGCTAAAGATAGAAATTTGAAGGTTTTTGAGAAATCCGACCGGAAGTCGAAGTTTTGATATCGAGGTCAGAATGTGATTCTGAAAGTTGGAGCAGGTCTGTAATGTTGAATGTGACTTGTGTGCAAAATTTAAGGTCAATCGGGTGTGATTTGATAGGTTTCGGCATCGAACGTAGAAGTTGGAAATTCTAAGTTCATAAAGTTGGGAATTGGGTGCGATTCGTAGTTTCGATGTTGTTTGATGTGAGTTGAGGCCTCAAGCAAGTCTGCATTATGTTTTGGAACAGGTTGGTATAATTGGAAGGGGGTCCCAAGGGCCTCGGGTGGATTCTGAGTGGTTGACGGATCAATGTTTGAAGTTGAAGAAGGCTGAAGGCTGCTGTCATCTGGTGTGACCGCACGTCCGAAGCTTTGACCGTAGGTGCGGAGCCGCATGTGCGGCTAAGGGCACCGCAGATGCGAGATTGGGGCTGGAGCTGAGGGACCGCAGGTGCGGGAATTTGGTCGCACCTGCGGAATCGCAGGTGCGAAGAGGGATCGTAGGAGCGGGAGTTGCTGGGTTGAGTCAGAGCCGCAGGAGCTGCTATTTCACCGCAGGTGCGAAAATGGATGGAGGCAGTGGGGTGTTTTAAGAACGGATTTTTGGCCATTTCTTTATTTCTCTCATTTTGGTGTGGCAATTTTGGGAGCTTCAAGAGGGGGATTTTCAGCAAGCATCACTAGGTAAGTGAATTCTTCCCATTCCTAAGTTAAACATGTGATCTTACATGGATTTGAACATGAAAATTGGTAGGAAATTTGGGAAATTTTTGAAGAAACCTAGAAAATGTAAATTTGGAATTCAACCACGAATTTGAGTATGGAATGTAGAGTAAATTGCATGATTGAACTAGTAAAGCTATGGGTAGCATGTATTTTCAAGAATTTCGGATTTTCGGGCACGTGGGCCCAAGAGGATTTTTGTCGTTTCTCCGAGCGGGGTTGGGAAAGTATATAATCTGAATTTGTTGTGAGTATTAGGATGAATTCATTTCTTTGCCGTTATGTGGTAGTTTCGGAGCATTGTGCGTCAGTTCGAGTCATCAGAAGGGCTTGGAAGCCGGTATTGGGATTCTGGAGCGAGGTAAGTCTCCTTTCTAACTTTGTGAGGAGGAAACGTCCCGCTAGGTGAATTAATTCAATACATGCTATTATCTTTGGGGGCTACGTACGCACGAGGTGACGGGAGTCCGTGCGTAGCTACTATTATGCCATGTCCGGGTCGTCTAGGACCCACTAGCATGCCTTACGTGTTATACCTGTAATCCTGCCGATAATATTAAACTGCTAATATACCGAAAATGTAATTGAATGTCTAAAAGAAATCTAGAGTTCATATTGTTAATCTTCTAGAAAGAGAATTGGTTTCGCTGTGGATATATGTGTATATATCACAAAACTTGACAAATGAGTTTCAAAAAAAAAGATTTCAAAACCTATATTTCATGTTTCTTTTAATAAGGATTTTACCACTTTCCTGAGAAAAAATGTTTTCTTGGTAAAATACAGATTTATTATGTGGATATGTGTAACTTTGGGTGCCTGAGTCGCTTGAGTGATTCGCGAGCAGGAAGACCCTGTATTTGTGTATGTATTCATATGAGCACCCGAATAGCAAGTATGATTCGCGAGCAGGCTAGCTGTATTATTTTAACCGCGTCGCATGATCGATTCGCGAGCGAGGAAGATAGATGCATCTATGGTTCGAGCCGATTGACCCTTCGGCAGTGCACAATTTATTATTGTTGGTCTGCACCGTACGACCCTCGGCACTGCCTACGTTTGATATTTGTTGCGTAGTTGCTATGATATTTGCCTGATTACTGGCCTGAAATATTAAATAATCGATTGAAATGACAGAGATTTAAAGTTACTAAAAGACTTTTGGAAGAAGTTGTTCCTTCCCGCCGATTTATTATTATTTGATTAAATCTCCATGTTGGTTAATTGTTAATATGACGAAGATATAAAGTGTTAAACGTGAATGGAGTCGAAAATGTTTATTCCTGATTTTTATGAATTGCCTATGATAATCATGCTTAGTGTCACTCTTAAATATTTTAAATTGACCTTTAGTAAGTGTCTAATTCGACCTCTCGTCACTACCTCTCTGAGGTTAGGCGGGCGACTTACTCAATACACGCTTTCTTTGTACTCATGCTACACTTGCTGTGCATTTTTATTGCACAGGTACTTTCATAGCAATGTGGATGATTTGGAGACTTAGGCGAGCTGCATCATCCGGAGGCAATCCGCAGCTGACAGAGTCTCCTTCGTACTATATCTATTTCATTTTTTCCTTGTCCATTTGTATTTCGAACAGGCTTGTAATGATTGTTGAATTCTTAGAAATTGCTCATGTACTTGTGACACCGGATTCTAGGATATGTATTTGGATATAATTGCTTAAGTGAAATCTTTAAACCATTGTTTTAATTAACAGACTCTTATTTGGTTATTATGTAATGAAGTGAAAGGAAGTGTTTTCATAAATGTTTTAAAATAAAAAGTTATTTCAATTAATTAATGTTTTGGCTTGCCTGACCTTGATGTCCGTGCCATCACGACCTTAGGGATTTTGGATCGTGACAATATGGTATCAAAGCGCTAGGTTCCCGTAGGTCTCACGAGTCATGAGCAAGTCTAGTAGAGTCTTGCGGATCGGTGCGGAGACGTTTGTACTTATCTTCGAGAGGCTACAGGGCTGTTAGGAGTACTTCCCTTATTGATTCTTCATCGTACGAGTTGATTCCTTTGAGGCTTATGCATATGTTCATTCCTGCTCAATCTTACGCATCGCGAAGCGCTTGCCATGGATCAGGGATTTGAGGAATGGAAATGGTGCTACGAATGTAATCCGAGATGCTTCCATGTGTAATTGGTCGTGGCTGTTGTTATGGCCCTGCAAAAAGGTAATATGTTATTTCAGCTCAGTAGTTGTGTTTCTGGGACCCTTAAGGTTGTGCTCGGATAGTGATGATGTTTGCAATTTAGTGTCGTGTGGTGTCGATATGATGATAGAATGCTTGCCCGCATGTTGGGGATGATGAATGGTTTGAAGGGAGGTCTTCTCAGAGTGTGATTTCGAGATTTCGGTATTCTAGTGACAGCAGAGGAAAGGCATTTGGGTTATGAATGGTCCGGTTGGGGTCGATAAAGTAGTAAGACTTGGTGTCTGCAAGTGAGATTGGATATGCACCTGTGACGTGTAGTCGTCGTCATTGATCGAATGGAATGTGTTAAGTTTGTCGGTGCTATGGTTTCTTCGGTTGCGTGGGGCCCGAGTATCGATAAGGAGTATTGAAGAAAGCGATTGGTATAGATCGTGAGGTGCGGTGGTTCAGTACCGGGTAAGGGTTGGTAATGAAGGAAGCTAGAGAAAGATGATCTTCAGAGAGCTTGAAGTCGTGGTGATCTGCTGGTTTGAGAGCTATAGAGAATGGTCCTGGAGTGAGGGTAGACGGTGGTTTGATTTCTAGGAGGCCATGTGTAATAAGCGGAAGTCGAGCAGTCGCAAAGTGGGGGAGACGGCAGCATAGCTTGGAATTTGAAGATATTGTAGCACATTTAGTAGATGTCCCTGGGGAACGGACGGACTGGTAAAGTTGGTGAATGAGGACAGGCTTAGGATGGGGTATTGATGTTGTAGAGAGTGTGCAGTACAGCGTCGTTGGAAGGTGTCAGTTGGTGATTTCCACATGTGGGTTATCTCCTACGAGTAGGTTAGCAATTATGTGGTTGGCAAGTTTCTGCGAGGGATTCTAGTGGCTATTCGGTAGGAGGCAGAATGTGTGAATCATACTAGAGAATTTGAGAATTTAGGGAGTGCTAATAAGAGAATTTAGAAGAATTTGACGGGTTGGTTGAGCAAGGTCATATCACCAATGAAGAAAGAATTTCGGTGGGGTCTAGAGTGGTGTAAGGAGTAGCTTTAGGCTAAGTGGGGGAGTCCCACCACCTGCAATTGGGTTGCAGGGTTTTGTTCTCGCGGGGTTGCGGATTGTTGGCATATTGGCAAGTTATTTCAGCTAAGGAATAAAGCGGTAATTGAGCATGGGATTTGATAAATATGTGCAAAAGTTTGACTTGTCGGGCCAGGATTGGGCTTGGAAGATTCAGAACTTATTCTTAAGGCACGGGCGATTTGTAAGGTTAGTGACTCAGTCACGTGTTTCATTGAAAAGGGTATTCCTGTGCTAGGAGAGCCCTGGAGTTGATTGTATTCGGGGCCAGTCGGAGTGGATGACTCTCAATAGAGGTCCTAGTGAGTTCAAAAGTTAAGAATACGGCGTTTAGGGATTTCAGGCAGCAATATGATCGAGAATCAAGCTTTTGAAGAGTAATCTCTGAGAAAAAGAAGGATGGTTGGAATGTTATATGATATGTTTCAGCATGTAGGATAATAGTGGAGGAGTGAGAGAAATAGACTCCGGATTGAAGAAAAGATTATCAGAAGGGTATGAGATGAGTTGCGGGATTTGGGCAGCATAGTCTCGTGAATCAAGGTCACTCGGGATGAGTGAGGGTTGAGTTTGCTATGGGTTGAAGGAAGTTACTATTATTCCTGAGGCAATTGAAGATGATTAAAAGAAGATAGATTGATTAGCCATGGTTGAAATGGCACATTTGCGGTAGTGATCGGTTCCTTTGATGTGATTTGGTTATGCATGTGGTTTGTGCCGGTGTGTGCGGGGCTTTGTCGGCCGTCGTAACGGATCTCATCTGGGAGCATTTGAGTGTTATGGCCTGTCAGGTGTAGGCGGACCCCGAAAGGGTTATGGTGGTATAGATCACTACTTAAGGATTTGCATGATTGGGTGATAATGGGAATTCACTCGTGTGTTGAGATGGTACTCTTGAATTATGTCAGGAAAAAAGTTCCTATATGATGAAATGTCCACCCTATTGGTGGTTCGGAAGTTATGATGGAATTCTTGCGCTACCTCATGTTGCCATGTTAGGTGCGGAAAACAGTATGTAACTGGGAGTAAGAATCGAGATTTAGGTCCAATTGTTTATGAGGATGTCATGAGCTCGGAAGAGAAAGACAAAGTGATTTGAAAGTTCAGAGTAAGATGGTGTTATCTTCAGTGTCACCTGAGATTGATATTCGGTGAAAGAGGCTTTGTACCCTGGTCATGGGTTCTTGATGTGTTTTGCAGCCTTAGTGTGGTCGGTGTTACGGATGGACAGACTTTTTGCCTTGTGTGGAAGGTCGTGAAAGCATGACCGCGAAAAGATTGTATAAAGTGTGACATGTAGTCACTTGATGGATTTCAGATTTGGACTGAGTATAAAGAAGTTCAATATTGCTTAATTGAGAATTTGCGCCTGAAGGGCAATCGGTTCAGTTAATTATGGATTATGGGGTGTTAGTCCCGATGATGATGGTCTTTCTCGTGTATTATGAGAGAAGGTGGGTTAATATGGACCCAGGCAAAAGCTATTAGCTTAGTTGGTGCGAGCAAGGTGGCTCGATGTTTGTGGATGGATTTAAATATGGTTATGGGCTCCGTATGAGCCAGGCATGTTCCTTTCAGTAGAGCTCTTTTCATGGAAAGGTATTAGAACAACGGGTGTTGTTCCGTCTTCGTCGAATTCATGTGTTATTATGATTGTGTCGTGCGAGTTATGAAACGGCTTGATAATTTCCTATGAGTTGAGGTTTCGCGTAGTGTGGATGTTATGTAAGCAGGATAGCTCTTGAGATCTAGAGTGTATATATATATATCGCACCTCAGTTGTGCTTGAGTTATGTAGCCTACAGCTTTATCAGTCTCCCCATGATGGTATTATGCACTTAGCATGCTTATGATCGATATTTAGTAAATTGTAATAGTGAGCAAATCAGCTCCGTATATATATCTTCTTATGTAAATTTTATGTGTGGATCGGGTGGCACGTCGTCACGGGTATGTTATTCGGATCAAGTTGCACGCCGCAACAGTGTGATGATGAGAAGGGTTAATATGTATTTATTTTCTTGTGTTTTATTTCCTATTTTCTGGTAAGAATTCATATTAGTTGCATGAGCTGAATAGTTCTGTCCTGAGTCGTTTCTTATTATGTTCAAGTTATGGCCTATTGGCGCGATGTGGTATCATGTGAGGTTGTTGGTCACGTTGGGGTGGTTTGTTGTCTGAGCAGTTCTAACTGGGTGAGATGAGATTATCGGATCAGGGATCAGTGCGATGAGGATATGTGAAGTGTATATTAAAGAACAAATGCCATTATTCAGGTTCATAATGAAGTGATGATTCTAGTCAAGATGAGGTATTCAAGGATTTGTTAACTCTGCAGTTGAGTATGAATTTCTGCGCATTTCCTCTGTTGTGGTGGTATCGCCAGCATTATAGCAGGATGTATGTATATATATCATGAGGTGCATTGGGAGCATCAGATTCGTGGATTTTGGCTATTAAGGTTCAGGGAGTGTCATCGTGGTCAGATGATGAGTTATACGGTTCATGGTGTTGATTCAGCAAAGGTATGCGGTCATGTTCTGGTATATCATGTGGTAGTTGATACGGTGTTTATATGTAGGAACTAGGCCTGGCAGAGAAATCTTCAGGTGTGGTCAAGATAATGTGCTCAAGTGGGTTGTGGTAGCACGGGCATGTGCTCGATGTGTTAAACAGTGATTTCAGGTAACCCCAGAGCAGTCTTTGGCATGTTCGAGGACGAACGTCAGTTTAAATGGGGGAGAATGTAACGACACAACCGGTCATTTTGAGCTCTAGCACGTTGTTCAGCGGTTTGAAGTGGTGAGCAGCTTCATTTCAGGTATTATGACCCGTGGGCGTGGTCGGAATTGAATTCTAGGAAGTTTAGAATTTATTTGGAAAGAAAATTCCTCATTTCAGAAGCCTTAAGTTGGAGAAATCAACTAAGATTAGAATTTTGAGTAAACAACCTCCGAATCAAGATTTGAAGGTTCCAGCAGGTTCGTATGATGATTTCGGACTTAGGTGTGTGTCTGGCTCGGTGTTTGGATAACTCGGGAGCGTTTCTACGTATATTGTGTAAGTTAGCATTTTAGAAGGATTTCATGAATTTGAGCTTGAAGTGCATATCAGTGAGGTTGATGTCCATTTGGGATTTTGAGTCTGGGAATAGCTCCATATGGTGATTCTAGAATTGGGAGCGCGATCAGAAGTGAATTTGGATGTTCGTAGGTCATTTTAGGGTCATTTGGCTAAAGATAGAAATTTGAAGGTTTTTGAGAAATCCGACCGGAAGTGGAAGTTTTGATATCGAGGTCGGAATGCGATTCCGGAAGTTGGAGCAGGTCCGTAATGTTGAATATGACTTGTGTGCAAAATTTGAGGTCAATCGGGTGTGATTTGATAGGTTTCGGCATCGGATGTAGAAGTTGGAAATTCTAAGTTCATAAAGTTGGGAATTGGGTGCGATTCGTGGTTTCGATGTTGTTTGATATGATTTGAGGCCTCGAGCAAGTCCGCATTATGTTTTGGAACAGGTTGTTATAATTGGACGGGGTCCCGGGGGCCTCGGGTGGGTTCCGGGTGGTTGACAGATCAATGTTTGAAGTTGAAGAAGGTTGAAGGGCTTGGAAGCCGGTATTGGGATTCCGGAGCGAGGTAAGTCTCCTTTATAACTTTGTGAGGAGGAATCTTCCCCCTAGGTGAATTAATTCAATACATGCTATTATCTTTGGGGGATACATACGCACGAGGTGACGGGAGTCCGTGCGTAACTACTATTATGCCATGTCCGGGTAGTCTAGGACTCACTAGCATGCCTTACGTGTTATACTTGTCATCCTGCCTGTAATATTAAACTGCTAATATCACCAAAAACGTAATTAATTGTCTAAAAGAAAGCTAGAGTTCATATTGTTAATCTTCTAGAAAGAGAATTGGTTCCGCTGTGGATATATGTGTACCTGGACTGGGTTGTATCATGGATTATCACTAAACTTGACAAATGAGTTTCAAAAATAAAGATTTCAAAACCAATGTTTCATGTTTCTGTTAATAAGGATTTAACCACTTTCCTGAGAAAAGCTATTTTCTTGATAAAATACAGATGTGGATATGTGTAACTTTGGGTGCCTGAGTCGCTTGAGTGATCCGCGAGCAGGAAGACCATGTATTTGTGTATGTATTCATATGAGCACCTGAGTCGCAGGTATGATTCGCGAGCAGGAAGACCATGTATTTGTGTATGTATTCATATGAGCACCTGAGTCGCAGGTATGATTCGCAAGCACGATAGCCGTATTATTTTAACCGCGTCGCATGATCGATCCGCGAGCGGGGCAGATAGATGCATCTATGGTTCAAGCCGATCAACCCTTCGGCAGTGCATAATTTATTATTGTTGGTTCGCGCCGTTCAACCCTCGGCATTGCCTGCGTATGATATTTGTTGCGTAGTTGCTATGATATTTGCCTGATTACTGGCCTGAAATATTAAATTATCGATTGAAATGACAGAGATTTAAAGTTATTAAAAAGACTTTTGGAAGAAGTTGTTCCTTCCCGTCGATTTATTATTATTTGATTAAATCTCCATGTTGATTAACTGTTAATATGACGAAGATATAAAGTGTTAAACGTGAACGGAGTCGAAAATGTTTATTCCTGATTTTAATGAATTTCCTATGATAATCATGCTTAGTGTCACTCTTAAATATTTTAAATTGACCTTTAGTAAGTGTCTAATTCGACCTCTCGTTACTACCTCTCTGAGGTTAGGCAGGCGACTTACTCAGTATACATTGCCTTTGTACTCATGTTACACTTGCTGTGCATTTTTATTGTACAGGTACTTTCATAGCAATGTGGAGGATTTGAAGACTTCGGCGAGCTGCATCATCCGGAGGCGATCCGCAGCTGACAGAGTCTCCTTCGTACTGTATCTATTTCATTTAAATTTCCTTGTCCAGTTGTATTTCGGACAGGCTTGTAATGATTGTTGAATTCTTAGAAATTGCTCATGTACTTGTGACACCGGGTTCTGGGATGTATTGGGATATAATTGCTTAAGTGAAATCTTTAAACCATTGTTTTAATTAACAGACTTTTATTTGATTATTATGTAATGAAGTGAAAGGAAGTGTTTTCATAAATGTTTTAAAACGGGAAGTTATTTCAGTTAATTAATGTTTTGGCTTGCCTGAACTTGATGTCCGGCGTCATCACGACCTTAGGGATTTTGGGTTATGAAATCTTCGCAAATGCGAGGATGCCAGAAATAGGAAATGTTCGCAAATGCGAACACTGATCTCGCAAATGCGAGATCATAGGCCAGTTACCAGATATTGCAGACACCAGCTGAGTTCTGAGTCCAAATTAAATCTGTAGCCTATCCGAAACTCACCTGAGCCCTCGGAGCTCCAAACCAACTATGCACACAAGTTTAAAAATATCATATGAACTTGCTCGCATGTTCAAATCTCCAAAATAACACCCAAAACTACAAATTGAATACCAAATCAAATGAAATTTTAATTAAAACTTTGAAACTTCTATTTTCACAACTGGACGTCTGAATCATGTCAAACCAACTCCATTTTTCACCAATTACATAGACAAGTCATAAATATGGTATTGGACCTATACTGGATTCCAGAACCAAAATACGGACCCGTTATCCGAAAAGTCAAACTTTGGTAAAATATTTCAAATTCATTAAATCTTTAACTTTCAAATTTTGATAAAGTCCGATATCACGGGCTAGGACTTCCAAATACAGTTCCAGGCATACACCCAAGTCCCAAATCACGGTACAAACCCACTGGGACCGTGAAAATACAAATACGGGACTGTCTACTTAAAATGTTGACTGAAGTCAACTCAAATGACAGTTTTAGGAAAAAATTCTTATTTTTCATAGTTTTTAACATAAAAACTTTCCGGAAAGATGTTCAGACTTTGCACGCAAACTGAGGAAGGCTAAAGTGAGGTATTTAAGGCTTCAGATAATAGAATTAGGTTTTAAAACATAAGATGACCTATAGGCTCATCACAAGAAAGGACCATGGTAATCCGAGTTAAGCTCTAAGAGTTTATTGGAGAATAAGAAATCTAATACTTTGGAATAGTACATAGAACTTATAGAACTTTACCTTCAAATTATCTTACTTGATTACCTAATTTTCATTCGGTAGATAAAAGACGACTCATTATGTAATTCAATTTTCTATATCCATTGATGAGATTATTTGGATTCTAATACTTATCGATGTAGAAATAAATATTACTTAAAATGTATATGATGAAACTGATGATTTGTGCACGACATATACATTAAAATAGAAATAGTGAGGCTTAATATTGCACAAAAGACAATCAATCTTGAGAATACAATTATGCCAAGCCAATTTATATTAGTATGAATGAAGGTTACGAAAAGGATCACAAATGGATAGAAGAAAATAAATAGAGTTTGTCAACTTTATTCATAAAAGATCTTAAGATTATACGAGAATGCTAGCTTTTGGTATATTTAAATTTATAAATTTATAGTTAAATTAAATTAAATATCAGTAGAGAAACTACTATTGCTAAAAGCTTTATAGTATAGTATATCTTTTATTTTTAAAAACGTTGTAAGCATATATTTTCCCTTTCTTGCTAGATGGTTCCATACCACAAAAAAGGAGGGGGGTTATTAGGATTACCCATCGCTTCAATCATCAACTGAGAAATGGCCGAACTGACACCGTCATCCTCGAAGAAGAGGCAAAGAGAACCTTTAGAGACAGCAGGACGGGAACCATTTTCAGATGTGAAGAGGAAAAATCAAGCTCCTGAGGGTTTTGAAAAGTTTCTAAGAGAACCTTGTGTGGGAGGAGGAGGAGGAGGAGGGAAACCCGAGAAGAGGACTGCAAAAAAAAATTGTGTGACGTCAGGTATAAAGTGGCCAATTATTCCGGATAGAGGCGTAAAGGAGTTGATTCCCAGAGAAAGAGGAGGAGGAGGATGTTTGGACGCTTCTTGTGTGTTTGATCCGTCATGAAATCTTTTTGGACACTTAGATCTTACTATTTTTGTCACGACCCAAATCCTAATCAAGGTCGCGATGGCGCCCAATGCCGATGTTAGGTTAGCCAACACAATTTGTCTAGTGAGTTTCACTTAATTTTATAAAACTTTATTAACAATACTTGAGTTCTTGTCGCGAGCATGGGAAAATCACAAGCATTAAAGGCAATTTGATTGAAATGACCAAAAATTAAGTTTTAAATAGTTACATATCCAAAAGAATAGTTTACCAATGTGTGTTCCAGGAACTGGTGTCACAAGAATACAGACATCTAGTAGAAGGAAATCAAAAGAATACATATATCCTACTGTCTGAGAGGATATAGACAGAATAACAAAAGGGAAAGACTCCAACGTGATGCTGAACAACATCAAGAGAAGCAACTTACTGTGGAATCTCTGAATCTCGTGGAGTCAAGAACGTGCTCCGGGCTGATAACCAGATGCACCTACCTCAGAACCTGTATAATTGAGTACATAAACATTATGTACCCAGTAAATATCCAGTCTAATCTCGAAGAAGTAATGATGAGAGGTCGACTTGACACTTACTAGGCCAAAAACAATTTACCCAAATATAAGGCTAAGCATGAGTATCATGATAAATAACAATAAGAACAAGAAACGATAGATCTTTTCACAGGTATTTTTATGTGTCATTCCTGTAACACAGATTACTACTTTATCCTTCATGGCACTTTTAACAGTTTAACAATCACAGGAAAATACCAAGAGTTTAGCATGCACATAATATGTCGAGGACGTACGGCGCAATCCAACAGAAAAATAAATGTGCACTGCCAGAGGGTCGAACGGTGTGAATCATAAATGCATCTATTAACATGCCGAGGTGAACGGACCGCTCCCATGAGAGTAGTGGAATAAATCATCCCGCTCGCGGAATATAATTGCGAAGTAGTTTCACATAAACATATCACATTCTTCTAAATTCGTTTCCTTTTTTTTTCAAATTTATGACTTACTTGAAACCCTTAAATTCTTAAGATATTGATATAAGATTTTACTCAACGATGATAGCACGTATAAATCAATTAACAAAGTTCACGAGGCATGGTGTAAGCCTAAACTACCCTGACATAGCAAGAATAGTCACTACGCACGGACTCTGTCACCTAGTACGTACATAGTCCCCCACAATTATTCACATGATCAATTATTGCACCTAGGGGGAAGGTTCCCTCTTACGAGGTTAGAAAGGAGACTTACCTCGTATCAAGCCTACTTCCCGATTCAATAATGCGCTCAAACCTCCAAATGTGACGCCCAATAACTTGAAACTAGTCAAACATTACATAAACTAGTCAATCTATGCTCAAAAGTTCATAATTCCACCAATTAAGTGATTACACAAGACTATTTGTAAGATTCCTAAATTTCACCCCAGGGCCCACATGCTCGGATTTCAGAAATTCTTGAAGAAAGTTGTTACCCATAACCTAAGGATCAATAATATATGATTTTTACTAGAATCCATCACAAATTTTGTGGTTAAATCTTATTTTTATCAAAACCCTAGGTTTTACTCCAAACCTATAATTTTCACTAATTTACATGTTGAAATCTACCCATAACTATGTACTAAACTCACATGATGTAGGAATTAATTACCTCACAAAGCTAGGCAAAAATCTCCCTTTTCACAGCTCCCAAATCGCCCAAGAGTTGAGTGAAGTGAGTCAAAAATGACAAACTCCCGTATTAAATGAAGGCCACTGCCTTCAGCGATTTTTGCACCTGCTGCGCGTGGACCGCATCTGCGGTCTCGCTTCTGCGGACAATCGTCCACATCTAAAGAAAAGAGGCAGGCTGGCAGGCATCGCACCTGTGGATCGCACCTGCATATTTTGGCATCCGTTCAAGGATCGCACCTATGAGGCTTGGACCACTTCTGCAGTCTCGCACTTGCGTCTGGCCAACCGCAGGTGCGGTCGCACCAGAACTGGTGCACCAGCAGTTCACTTGAGTTGGGACTCACATCGCGCGACGTCTGAATGGCATCAGGGGGCCCCGAGGCCCCCTTCGAATATACCAATAAGTTCTAAATCATAAAACGGACTCGCTTGAAACTACAGAACGCCCGAAACAACATTAAATCTAAGAAACCCCAAAACCAACTAAACTCAACTTATGAACTTTAAGTTATTGAATTCACTTCTAACACGCCGAAACGTACTTATAATACTTGGAACGACACCAAATTTTGCGAGCAAGTCATAAATGACACTACAGAACTATTCTCAATCTCGGAATTCTGTTTGGACCTCGATATCCTCAAAACACATTCCAAACCTCGATTATAGAACTTCAAGAATCTTATTTCACTATTTGGCGCCGAAATGCTCCCGGGTCATCCAAAACACGTTCCGAACATACGCCCAAGTCCGAAATCATTATACGAACCTATTGGAACCTTTAAATCCTGATTCCGAGGTCGTTCACTAAAAATGTTGACCGAAGTCAAACTTGGCCTATAAGGCAAACCTTAAGGAACTAAGTGTTCTAATTCCAACCCAAACTCTTCCAAATCCCGAACCAACCATCCCTGAAAGTCATAAACCAGTAAAAGCAAGTATGGATAGTCTTAACTAGGAGCACGGGGTTCTATAAAGCAAAATGGCTGGTCAGGTCGTTACATTCTCCACCTCTTAAACAAATGTTCGTCCTCGAACGGGTCTACAATCATACCTGGAGTGATGAACAAGTGTGGGTATCTGCTCCGCATGTCCTCCTCGGACTCCCAAGTCGCCTCCTCGTCTAGTTGGCCCCTCCACTGGACCTTCACAGTGGAAACCCTCTTAGACCTCAACTGGCGATCCTGCCTGTCAATAATGGTAACCGGCTCCTCCTCGTAGCCTAATCTCTCGTCTAGCTGAATGTTAAAGAATTCTAAAACGTGTGGTAAGTCGGCGTGGTACTTCCGGAGCATGGATACGTGGAAAACTGGATGTACACCTGATAAGCTTGGAGGTAGATAAAGCTCACAAGCAACCTCCCCAACTCTCCTCAACACCTCAAATGGGCCTATAAACATTGGTCTCAACTTACCCTTCTTCCCGAACCTCATAATACCCTTCATCGGCGAGACTTTCAAGAGAACCTTCTCGCCGACCATGAATGATACATCACGCGCCTTCTGATCCTCGTAACTCTTCTGTCTGGACTGTGCCGTGCGAAGCCTCTCCTGAATAAACTTTACCTTTTCCAAGGCATCCTTTACCAAGTTAGTACCATATAGCTTAGCCTCACCAAGATCAAACCACCTGATGGGAGAACGACATCGCCGACCATATATAGCCTCAAATGGGGCCATCTCAATGTGGGACTGATAGCTGTTGTTGTATGCAAACTTGGCCAAGGGAAAGAACTGATCCCACTGCTCTCCAAAGTCAATTACACACGCCCTAAGCATGTCCTCCATTGTTTGAACTGTCTGCTTCGACTGCCTGTCCGTCTGAAGATCAAATGTTGTGCTGAGCTTTACACAGGTGCCCAACTCACTCTGTACGGATCTCTAAAAATGCGAGGTGAACTGAGGACCTCTATCCGATATGATGGACACAGGCACACCGTGCAACCAGACTATCTCGCGAATGTAGATATGAGCCAACCTCTCTGAAGTATAACTAGTGGCCACTGGAACAAAGTGTGTTGACTTGGTCAACCAGTCGACAATAACCCAAACCGCATCAAAATTCCGCAAGGTCCACTACAACCCGACTACAAAGTCCATAGTGATGCGCTCCCATTTCCACTCAGGTATATGCATCTGCTGGAGTAGGCCTCCTGGCCTCCGGTGCTCATACTTAACCTGTTGGCAATTTAGACATCTAGCCACATACTCCATTATGTCTTTCTTCATCCGCCACCACCAGTAGTGCTGCCTCAGATCACGATACATCTTCGTAGCACCTTGATGAATAGAATACCATGAACTATGTGCCTCATCTAGAATCCTCTCCCTCAGGCCATCAACATTAGGAACACATAGGCGACCCTGAAGTCACAGAACACCATCCTCGCCAATAGAAACCTCCTTGGCACCACCCTGTAGTACCGTCTCTCTAAGAACTGCCAAGTGCGGATCATCGAACTGCCGGGCCTTGATCTGCCCCAATAATGACGATTGAGCAACAACACATGCAAGAACTCAGCTGGGCTCTGAAATGTCCAGCCTCACAAGTTTGTTAGCCAAGGACTGAATGTCCAAGGCCAGTGGCCTCTCCTCCGCTGAAATGAATGTCAAGCTACCCATACTCTTCGCCTTCCTGCTTAAGGCGTCTGCAAACACAGACGCCTTGTCGGGATGATAAAGGATGGTAATATCATAATCCTTTAGTAACTCAAGCCACCTAAGCTGCCTCAAACTAAGGTCTCTTTGCTTGAACATGTGACGTAAGCTGCAGTGGTCTGTATAAATCTCACAAGACACTCCATACAAGTAATGCCTCCAAATCTTAAGTGCATGAACAATCGCTGCCAACTCCAAATCTTGCACGGGGTAATTCTTCTCATGAATCTTCAACCGACGTGAAGCATATGCAATAACTTGTCCCTCCTGCATCAATACACATCCTAAGCCAACGCGTGAAGCATCGCAATAAACTTTATACATCTCTGAACCGGAAGGCAACACTAGAACTGGTGTTGTGGTCAAAGCTTTCTTGAGCTTCTGAAAGCTCGTCTCGCACTCGTTGGACCATCGGAACGGGACACCCTTCTGGGTAAACCTAGTCAGAAGGGCTGCAATGGATGAAAAACCCTCTACAAACCGACGATAATACCCTGCCAATCCCAAGAAACTCCTGATCTCGGTCACTGAAGTAGGGTGTGGCCAACTCTGAGCTGCCTCAATCTTCTTAGGATCCACCTTGATACCTTCTCCGGACACCACATGTCCCAAGAATGCTACAGAATCAAATCAAAACTCACACTTGGAGAACTTAGCATACAGTTTTTGTTCCAGCAAGTTCTGGAGCACTACTCTCAAATGTTGCTCGTGCTCCCCCAGGCTGCGTGAGTAGATCAAGATGTCATAAATGAATACAATGAGTAAATAATCAATATAAGGCCTGAACGCCATGTTCATAAAATCCATGAAGACTGATGGGGCATTAGTCAAGCCAAAGGACATCATCAGGAACTCATAATGACCATATCTAGTACGAAAGGCAGTCTTCGGAACATCTGAGTCCCGAATTCTCAACTGATGATACCCCGATCTCAGGTCGATCTTAGAAAACACCCTAGCACCCTGCAACTCGTCAAACAAATCATCGATGCGTGACAATAGGTACTTGTTCTTGATGGTGACTTTGTTCAACTGGTGGTAGTCAATACACATCCACATAGTCCCATCCTTCGTCTTCACAAATAACACTGGAGCACCCCAAGGCGATATACTCGGACTGATAAACCCCTTAGCTAGAAACTCCTCGAGCTGTTATTTCAATTCTTTCGGAGCCATATAGTACGGTGGAATGGATATAGGTTGGGTGCCATGAGCCAAGTCAATACAGAAATCGATATCACGCTCTGGCGGCATGCCTGGGAGGTTAGAAGGAAACACATCGATGAAATCCTGGACTACAGGCACTGAATAGATCGTCGGAGACTCTACGGTGGTGTCCCGCACATAAGAGAGATAATCCAAACAACCCTTCTCGACCATACATCAAACCTTCAGAAAAGAAATAACCCGACTAGCTGCACTAACTGAGGAACCTCTCCAGTCTAATCTCGGCAACTCATGCATGGCTAATGTAACAGTCTTGGCATGGAAATCTAAGATAGCGTGATACGGAGATAACCAGTCCATGCCCAGGATGACCTCAAAGTCGGTCATATCAAGTAACAAGAGGTCCACCCTAGTCTCGAACCCACAGAATGTGACCACACATGACCGATAGATCCGGTCCACAACCATAGAGTCGCCCACATGAGTGGACACATAAACAGGAGTACCCAAAGACTCACGAGGAAAACCCAGGAAATGAGAAAATATAGATGATACATATGAATAGGTAGACCCTGGGTCAAATAATACTGAAGCCTCCATGCCGCAGGCAGAGATAATACCTGCGATAACACCGTCTAAGGCCAATGCATCTGGTCTGGCCGAAAAAGCATAGAATCGGGCTAGAGCATGGATTGGCTGACCTCCAC
Organism: Nicotiana paniculata; assembly: GCA_005239505.1. Lineage (NCBI taxonomy): Eukaryota > Viridiplantae > Streptophyta > Magnoliopsida > Solanales > Solanaceae > Nicotiana > Nicotiana paniculata. The sequence continues at coordinate 37,083 of MDKI01271664.1, forward strand.
CCGACTGAATAGCAGTTGGCTGAGCTCCCCCTATCTGGCCCTCCACCTCTAGAACGACCCCTATCCGCGTGCCCTCTACCTCTAGGTGGCCGGAGTGCTGGTGCTGAGACCATAGGCTGATGGCCTACTGCACTGCCTTGCCCCGAAGCCTGGGGCAAAACCTCTTCATGTAATCTGGATCCCCACACTCGTAACAACCTCTCGGCACCATATACTGCTGCCCTGAAGATTGGCCCTGATGGCCAGAATACCCACCAGAGGAACCCTGAATAGATGGGGGACAGTATGAGCTCTCTGACATGGCACTGAAATAGGTGCTGGAAGAACCCTGATGACCAGAATACCCACTGGAGGAACCCTGAATAGCTGGAAGATGATAAGAACTCTTCGGCATGGCATTGAAATAAGGCCTCATAGGAGCGCCTCGAGGAGGTGGTGGTGCTGCTGAATATGGGGACATACTGGGCTGGGCCCTCCCAAACTGACCTCTGCCCCTAACCGGAGCACCCCTAACATCTCCAAAAGTCTGGGCTCTCTTATCCTACTTCCCCTGCTCTCTACTCCTCAAACGGAAAGCCCTCAATCCTGCGGGCGATCTCCACTACTAGCTGATAAGGAGTCCCCATCTCCACCTCTCGGGCCATGTTGGCCCTAATACCAGAATGCAACCCCGCTACAAATCTCTGCACTCTCTCTACGTCTGTAAGAAGTATCATAAGTGCGTGGCGAGACAACTCAGAAAACCTCGCCTCGTAGTCGGTCACTGAGATCTGACCCTGCTCAAGTTGCTCGAACTGGTACCGCAACTCTTCCTTCTCATAGGGTGGGATATAGTTGTCCAGGAATAACTGAGTGAAGTGCTCCCAGTTGATGGGAGGAGAATCTGCTGACCTGCCAACAACATAAGACTCCTACCATCTATGGGCCCTACCCTTTAGCTGGAAAATGGTGAAGTCAACCCCATGAGACTCCAGTATCCTCATGTTGTGCAGTCTGTCCCTGAACCTATCAATAAAATCCTGAGCATCCTCATGACGCTCGCCCCCGAAGATAGGAGGGTGAAGTCTAGTCCATATGTCCAATAACTTCTGCGGATCACCGTCTGCAGCTGGTCGGAGCTCAGGTGCTACTACTGCAACTGGCTGGGCTCCGCCCACGGGTAGGGAACCCGGAGTCTAATAAACCGCAACTGAATGTACTGGGGCCTGGTTAGTAGGGGTCTGTGCTCCCCCTCCCGCCTGAGATGTGACCGGGTCTGCTGGAAATAAACTAGCATAGGTCATAGTGTCCATGAACCGCATCATACGACCTATAACCTCTTGAAAGCCTGGCACTGTCATGAAATCCACCGGGGCATGATCTTCTACGGGCACCTCTCCTTGATCCTTATCATTAGGGTCCTCTGCTGGTGGTGCAATCGAGGAATCTCTAAGACGCCTCCATCCCCTACCTCAAGCCGGTGCCCTCCCCCGGCCTCTGCCTCGGCGTCTAGCAACGGGGGGCGACCTCTCCCGGGTCTGAAAAGTCGGTTGTGCGCGTCCTTACCATCTGTGACAGAATAGAAGAGTGAGATTTAGTATACTATCAACTGCATGACAGAAGATGAATAAAGAGAGATTTCCTAACACCCTATAGCCTCCCCAAGATAAATACAGAGGTCTCTATACCGATCCGCAAGACTCTATTGGGTTGGCCCGTTACTTGTGAGACCTACGTGAACCTAGAGCTCTGATATCAAGTAGTCATGACCCAAATCCTAATCAAGGTCGCGATGGCGCCCAACGCCGATGTTAGGCTAGCCAACACAATTAGTCTAGTGAGTTCCACTTAATTTTATAAAAATTTATTAACAATACTTGAGTTCTTGTCGCGATCATGGTAAAATCACAAGTATTAAAGGAAATTATATTAAAATGACCACAATTTAAGTTTTAATTAGTTACATTTCCAAAAGAATAGTCTACCAATACGTGTTCGAGGAACTGGTATCACAAGTATATAGGCATCTAGTAGAAGGAAATCAAAAGAATACATTTATCCTATAGTCTAAGAGAATATAAACAGAATAACATAAGGCAAAGACTCCAATGTGCTGCTGAACGACATCAAGAGAAGCAGCTAACCGTGGAATCTCTGAATCTCGTGGAGTCTAGAACGTGCTCCGGGCAGATAACCAGATGCACCTGCCTCAGAACCTGTTCAATTAAGTACAGAAGTGTAGCATGAGTACATAAACATTATGTACCCAGTAAGTATCCAGTCTAATCTCAAAGAAGTAGTGACGAGAGGTCGACTTTACACTTGCTAGGCCAAAACAATTTATTTAAATATAAGGTTAAGCATGAGTATCATGATAAATAACAATAAGAACAAGAAATGATAAATGTTTTCACATGTATTTTTATGTGTAAACTCCTATCACACAGATTACTACTTTATCCTTCATGGAACTTTTAACGGTTTAACAATCACAGGAAAATACCAAGAAATTAGCATGCGCCTAATATGTCGAGGACGTACAACCCGATCCAACAGAAAAATAAATGTGCACTGCCAGAGGATCCAACAGTGCGAACCGTAGATCCATGTATTAACCTGCCGAGGTGAACGACCCACTCCCATGAGAGTAGAGGAATAAATCATCTCGCTCGTGGAATATAATTGTGAAGCAGTTTCACATAAACATAACACATTCTTCTAAATTCGTTTTTTTTTTTAAATTTATGACTTACTTGAAACCTTTAAATTCTTAAGATATTGATATAAGCTTTCACTCAATGATGATAGCGCACATAAATAAATTAACAAAGTTCACGAGGCATGGTGTAATCCTAAACTACCCGGACATAGCAAGAATAGTCACTACGCACAGACTCTCGTCACCTAGTACGTAGGTAGTCCCCCACAATTATTCACATGATCAATTATTGCACCTAGGGGGAAGGTTCCCTCTTACGACGTTATAAAGGAGACTTACCTCGTATCATGCCTACTTCCCGATCCAAGAATGCGATAAACCTCCAAATGTGACGCCCAACAACTCGAAACTAGTCAAACATTACATAAACTAGTCAATCTATGCTCAAAAGTTCATAATTCCACCAATTAAGTGATTACCCAAGCCTATTTGTAATATTCCTAAAATTCACCCCGGGCCCACATGCTCGGATTTCGGAAATTGTTGAAGAAAGTTTTTACCCATAACCTAAGGATCAATAATATATGATTTTTACTAGATTTCATCAAAAAATTTGTGGTTAAATCTTATTTTTATCAAAACCCTAGGTTTTACTCCAAACCTATAATTTTCACTAATTTACATGTTGAAATCTACCCATAACTATGTATTAAACTCACATTATGTAGGAATTACTTACCTCACAAATCTAGTTGAAATCTCCCTTTTGTAGCTCCCAAATCACCCAAGAGTTGAGTGAAGTGAGTCAAAAATGAAAAACTCCCATATTAAATGAAGGCCACTGCCTTCAGCGATTTTCGCACCTACGGCGCATGGACCGCACTTGTGGTCTCTCTTCTGCGGACAATCGTCCGCGTCTACAAAAAAGACGGAGGTTGGAAGGCATCGCTCCTATGAAGGGGTGCCCGCACCTGCGAACCACACCTACGAAAGGGGGGAACCGCATCTGTGGATTTTGGCATCCGTTCAAGGATCGCACCTGCGAGGCTTGGATCGCTTCTGCGGTCTCGCACCTGCGGCTGGCCAACCATAGATGCGGTCGCACCAGAACTGGTGCACCAGCAGTTCACTTAAGCTGGGACTCGCATCGCGCAACGTCTGAATCTCATCCAGGGACCCCGAGGCCCCGTTTGAATATACCAACAAGTTCTAAATAGTAAAATGGACTCGCTTGAACCAACAGAACGCCCGAAACAACATTAAATCTAAGAATCGTACCCCAAAACCAACTAAACTCAACTTATGAACTTTAAGTTCTTGAGCTCAGTTCCAACACGCCGAAACGTACTTATACTACTCGGAACGCACCAAATTTTACGATCAAGTCATAAATGACACTATGGAACTATTCCGGGTCTCGAAATTCAATTTGGACCTCGATATCATCAAAACACGTTCCAAGCCTCGATTATTGTACTTCAAGAATCTTATTTCACTATTTGGCGCCGAAACGCCCCTGGGTCATCCAAAACCGGTTCTGAACATACGCCCAAGTCCAAAATCATCATACGAACCTATTGGAACCTTCAAATCCCGATTCTGAGTTCGTTCACTAAAAATATTGACCGAAGTCAAACTTGTCCTTTAAGGCCAACCTTAAGGAACTAAGTGCTCCAATTCCAACCCAAACTCTTCCAAATCCTGAACCAACCATCCCTGAAAGTCATGAACTAGTAAAATCAAGTACGGACAGTCTTAACTAGGAGCACGGGGTTCTATAAAGCAAAACAGTCGGTCGGGTCGTTACAATTTTGCTGGCTGGCGCTAATGTTTTGTAGGATCGCAAGGAGTCCATCCCATTTTGGGCCTCATACATCCGTCGGGTTCATCTATCCAAGGTTTGCTTCCTTTGTAGTCTCCTTTTTTTATTTTTCATTATATTATGATCCCTCTCCTTTCTTCTGCTTTAGATAGTTTTCTTCAGTTGGCTTGTTTGACAGTCTTTTGACATTGATGTCCACCCTGGTAGGTCTCCTACTTCTCAAGTAACTCCATAACTGGATTTTAGTTACCAGTTCAAGTCACTGATGGAACTGGCTAAGCATCATATCCACGAATATAATGAAAAAGAGTGCAATGTATGTATGCACCTTATTTTGCTTTCTATGATTAGTCCCCGACTATCCTTCCTTTAGTGACAGTGACTTTCTTTTCAAGTTTACAAGTACAAGGTCTTGAAGATTGATAAAGTGAATTATCTTCTGACGGAATACCACCTTTATTTCATGACTGTGAAAGTCTTAAATCTCACTCTTGCTACTCCTATCGAAACTTTCCAAATCCATGCTGCAATACGTATATTCAATCATAATATAGTTATCTTTTGTTGCCGGTTTAAAGAAGAGGTAATCACCTAATGAGGTTTACAATTTGCTGCCTTTTTTATTTCTTCTATGTGTGTGGGTGTGTTAGGTGAAACATGTCATGACTTGATGAATCTTTTTGTTTGTTTTTAAGTTTCCATGGAAATAGGTCTTCAATTTTCTTTAGTATAGCTGTGAGTGTATCATTGCCTGCATCAACAGTGGTATTAGTGTTACCTATTGGACGGGGAGCTGGTTGCTCGTTAATGATTGCAACATCCCCTGGCGTGGCGTTTTGAGTTGTTCCCTGAGTTGGCTTGTCCAGGAATTTGCTCAGTGTACTTGTCATCCATGCTTCTAGTAGTTTCTTTACCGTTGGTGGGGATTCTTCGGTTGTGGACATGGAAGCCTCCCTTTCTCGGGTGATTGTCACACTTCTGAGAGGGGGAGGTGAACCGCTTTGTCTTGGCGTGACGCTTGGTGTCACATTTTCTTCTCCTCCCCCACCAGCTTCGTCGATGGTGCTCATGAGGTTAGCGGTGACATCTACTATGGCTTTTAACCTTTCTTCTCCTTTTCTTGCCATTGTTAGTTCGTGCAAAGAAAAAAAAACACGACTGTTGTAGATGTACTTTTTTTAAAATCTAACAGAAACTATAGACTTTACCTAGAAAATCCCCACAGACGGCGCCAAATTGTTTTACCAGAAAAATGTTAATCCCTTTTTTACACGATGTAACAAAGGAAATAAAGGGTTATTCCTAGTTAAGCTTAATAACAGTTAAATCTATGAATCCGATGATGAATGGTATAAATCTAAGCGCCGAATATTAAGTGGCTAGAGTCAATCAACTCTTTGTCAGCAGTGTAGATGATAGAAAATGTCGGTGGAATACAAGATTCTTGGATCTTGTATATGAAAGGGTATCTTCAAACTCGAGAATCAATAGAAAAGACAAGTTTTGTATATCCTTCAATAATCAATGTTACAAAGAGTTCTTCCATAAGGTTTCAACTCCCCTTTTTTCTCTTTTTCTTTTCCTATATATAGGGAACATTATTTTGAAACCCTAGACAAGTACAAATAAGAAAATATCCTAATGGAATATTCTCTCTTCTAGACCTAAATCTAAACCTATTTTGGCGCTATCGTCCATTCTTCTGTTCGACCAAATTTCAACCCCTTCTGAAAAAGGTTCTTTGCTTCTAAACATTGGTCATGTTAGACTTCAACCTCGATCACTGAAGACATTGTATTCAATCCAAATTTCGACTAATACAGTTAGCCCCTCCTCTTATTAAGGTCGTGGCCTCCCCGTCCTTAATGAGCGGATTACGCCATGCCAATTATGAAAGAAATTTGGACGCAACGGTTTGCTTGAATGAAACCAGGTTATGAATTTTCGTCAAGGTTTTGGTTGGCGTAGGTGACGTCAGGTGCGGTCACTATCACGCGCGTCATCATTATGCATCTTCCTGATGCAGGGTATGCATTGTTGGTGCTTTGATTCTAGTGCCATTGACGGATTTTGGCCTCGATTTTGATGCCACCCAAACTTATAAATAAGAAAGGGGTTTCTCATTTGAAATTTTTATCATTTCTCACTTCTTTGGCACCCATTCTTGTTGTGTGTTCCTTCTTCGTTCTTTGTGATCTTTTCACTTCCAATTTCCACTTCTTCTCTCAATCGCTAACCTCATTCTCTCATCTTGTTACTCATATATTATATAGACTTTATGTCAATTCCTCCTCTTAGTCGCAATGATGTTTCCGATGCCACCCCTTTGTCGGTGTCCATTATCCCTACTGACGAGGAAGATTCGATTGAAGGAGATGACAGTTTTCCCACCTTAGAGGAGGTGGTTCCTAAAAACTCTATGATTAGGAACAACCTAAAGGACCCGCTCCTGCTCCTGAGCCCGAGCTTTCTGAGTCAGGGCAGGCCGAATTGGCTGATATGAGGGCTAAATACTGCATCCCTCCTCATGTTGAGATCGTCCCTACAGACGGTAATACCATTCAGGTTCACCCGCCTGGGTTTTGCGCCTTCTACGCCTACCCATTCATGATCAGCTACACTCCCCCTCTTCCTCGATTAGCTAAAGAATTTTTCGGCTTCTATGAAGTTTGCCCGCCGCAGCTTTCTCCTTACCTATAATAGGTCTCCCTGATGCTGGCTAAAAAGGAACTGGACAGTTGCGAGGTCGACCTTTTTTGCCACTTATTTCACCTGTTATCGCCTATGTTCTTCAGAGGTACTCTGATACACTTGTGGAACCGTGGGACGAAAGGATTAGTGGCTGGAATAGATGATAAGGCGAGTCGACTGTTCTAGCGCAAGTACTTCTTCGTCAGAACTGAGTATTTGGTAGCAGACCTGGCTGAGTTTCCTGAGAGGTGGAATTATAGTCATAAGTACCTCCTCGTACCCTCCACCACTCACTCTTTGTTTTTCTTTTCTTTTAGCGCCCTGATATGTTCGTTGTCTTGTTTTTAGTTGTGAAGTGTTCTCCTTCCCTTGTCTTATACATGGAGGGTTGGGTGGCTCGCGTGTTTCTTCATGTTGTAGGGGTTTCATGATTGGGATTATTTTCATAAGTGTTATGGACCTAAGATCCCATCTCGTAAGTATTCTTATTCCCATGTTCGGCTTCGTCCCTAATTGTTTTCTGACTTAACTCCTCGTGGGTGCTAGGTCGACGGGTTTCTAAGAAGGCGAAGGCACCTGCTCTTGGTTTTTGCCAGAAGGTGACCTCGGCTGCAATGAAGTTTGCCTTAGTCGAGTGTGTGCGAGATCACACTCAGACTCCGGAGTTAGGGGAACCCGCCTCTTCGGACGTTGTTATCCCCGATGAGGCCCCACCTCAACAGGTTCTCTTTCTTACTGACGAGCCATCTCATGGCGAAGAATCGTCGCTGAGGAAAAAGAGGATGGTAGAAATTGGGAAGGCCGTGGTTGTGGAAAAGACGGGGAAAATCATGGCTCTCGAGACAGGGCCGAAGTCATTTCCATTCGTAGAGGCGACTGCTATGTCAGAATCTGTTTTAAAGGAGAGACCTCCTAGGGTCGAGGGGACAGGAAGTGGCGAAGAGTTTGTGCGGGTTGTGGAAGGTAGCTCTTCGTCGGCGATGAGAAAAGATGGTGATGCCCACGCAGGGGACGTCGATTCTGGTTCTGACATCAAACCTGAAGAAGTACGGGCTTTTACGGAGAGGACGACTCGTGTAGAGATAAGGAAGGAGGGTCCCAATCGCCATATAGTCATCTCCGTAGATTCCAATCTTTTTTTCGACACCGAGTGCGTGGCGCCGTCGTTTTCCCCTTTGTGCGCTGATGCAGAGAACAGAACGCTACAGAAATTGTAAGATGCCGACCTCTCCGTTGATATCCAATTTTTTCCTAATGTATTCAAATATACATATATACTTTCAAAATGGTGCATATTCATCATAATTTTACTCATAAACACATACAAGTATTTTTCCTAATTCTTCTATAATTTTAAAGATTTTTAAATCAATTTATTCCCATATTTTATTAGATAAACAATCATTAATTGCATCACAAATTATTTGATGATGATTTTATCATCTAAATTCATCATTTATATACATACCAGGTTTTAATATTTTTGGTGCATTTATTATAATTACATTTATATTTTTAAGGTTAAAATTACACATTTGCAATAATAGCATATAATTATAATTACTTTATTTTTGCAAAAAATTAACTTTTTATATTTTTATGGTATTAAATAATTTTTATTAACCATTTTTATGCACAAATAATATCTTTACTATTTTATTTATCATTTTTACGAATTATTTTTATTAATTAAAATTTTGTATTTAACTAATAGCCTTAAATTCCTCCTATTTTCAGACCTAGGCTACCCAAACCAGCCCAAATAACCCCAGCCCAACTACTTTAATACCTAGCCCAATCCACCATAGCCCAAACCAAACGACCCCTTTAGTTATAACCTGGTCGGTACCCATTTAACCGACCGGACCCACTCACATTTCATATCCTGGCCGTTGATCTCCTAAGATCAACAACCCCCATTTAATCCCCCTCTTTAATTAATCAACCCCACCCCAAACCCTACCATTTCCTTCTGGGCACCGCCTTTAAATGCTCTCATCTCTCACCCCATGAACCCTAAGTCGTCGTCACCCCTAACCTTCCCCAAATCCAACCCCAAATCGGAATCCTCCGTGGATTCCCTTACCTTAATTGTCTATTCTCACCACTGGCTACTCGTTATGACCTTATTTAGTTTCTTGCCTAACATGGCAAGCAAATCTTGCCATAATCAAACCTAAACGGCTCAACTCTTTGATTTTCTGTGGTTATTCCGTCTATATTCATCCCTGAATCTTTGAGGGTAACAAATATGTTCATATCTCCTTCGATTCTTACTTACCCCAAATTAGGGTTTTCAAACCCTTTCAATCGGACCTAAAAAGCTCTGATTTTCTGATTTTTACCACTATTATGTTTCTATCTCGTGTGATTCTTACCTTATTTTCTTCATTTTTGTACTTGTCTTTACTGATTTCATACTTCCCTTTAGTACTAGGGTTTAAATTTTTCCTTCTTGATTCTAGTGAATCTTTCATTTTTGTGTTCGACTGCCTTATCTCTTTGTATTTTCCTTGAATTTTACGTCAATATTCCGCTTAAAATTTGTCTGGTGTTATTTTGTGTTTCCTTCAATATTTATTCAAATAGTCTGAATAATCTCTTAGTTTGGCATTACCTGTGATTCCTTTAATATTTTCCCAATATTCTGAATAATTTTATGTTTCCATATTGACATGTCTAATATTCTGGACAATTTGTTATTCTTGGTATTACGCATTCTGCCTTACTTACTTCGAGTGATTTCTGGGGATGCTTCCTTAATTTCTTGAACCCCTTAATTTATTCCTATGACTGATTCTGGAAATATCTCCTTACATGGGATTGATTTGTTTTCATGATTATGTGTTGATTTAAACTACTATATACCCCCCCCCCTTGTTCCCTTAAAACAACCTTGAATTTTCTGAACTTAATATACTTTCGAAACTTAAAGTTGTCCTATATTATGTCTTTGGCCAGCTAGAAGCCAAGGCCACTGGTTTCCGAGTTACTGCCATACATCTTCTGTGTATTTTTCTTTGCTTAACTGGTTAGTTACATGACTTCTGTATTTCATTCTTTCATACCCTTGATTTGCATTTGTTGTTGGCACTAAATCCATGACCCCTGAGATGAATATGAGCATGTATATTCCTTACCCTAAATCCCTGGAATGAATGCCTCTGTGACTCTTGTTTTTAGTGATGATCTGCCTTTTGTTATTATGTAAAGATAGTCACCCAACCCCTATACCTCTCTGATGATTGTAATGACTGTCTCATCATGCTTAGATTGCTACTTTAAAACGAGCCTTTGGTATAAACTGAGTCCCCTTTGTTAGACCAATGTAACAACACTAGCTACAACTTGACATGATTTGCCAAGTTACATGCCTTAAAATGATGCCCTCTCCTTTCTATGATGTCCTGGTTCTCTTAGTACTAACACTGTGTTATGTACTTAGTTCAATTTAACATGTTCTAACTTATTTGTAAACATGTTCTTTAGATCTCTTTGGCATATTGATGTTGCCTGCACTGAGTATGAAACCTGTTATGAGCTTTATTAAACTAGTTCTTTCTTGAGTTCTATGATGCACCTAAGTGTTTTGTTTGCTGACTCAACTTGGCTATGTCTGTTTACTCAATTCTTGTTTTCTCAATTTTGGTCTTTCTCTTTTGTCACTCAAACTCTTTGAATCCTGTTTTTTTAATCAGTGTTGCCTAAGTTCTATCCTTTAACCACCCTAGTGTGAGCACTGCACTGGGTTCTTGAAGCCCTTGGGAACTCTGACACACTAGGGCCTTGGTTCTATATCCTTAAATATTGTCCTGTACTCACTGGGTGAATCACTTGGCTGCTTGTGTCTATGAGCCTATAATTGTGGGACTGTTTGTGAAGTGTGAGAATGAAGGCTTAGCCTGCCTAGGTGTATCATTGGGCCTGTTGTAGGCTCCCTATAGCTATATTTTTTCTGTAATTTACTAGATTCATTATGGGTCTGTAATAATTATGGTAATAACATTCTGTGGTATTTAGTAAAATTGGGAAGGGGTCTCTTATATCATTTGCAAAGTTGGGTAGAAATCCTGCCTATAGGTTCTCTATTGTGTTGTTGATCCTGCCTATAAGCTCTATATTATGTCGATTTTGCCTATAGGATCTACATTGTGTTGTTGAAGTTACATGCTAGAAATCCTGCCTATAGGACCAATGCTTCGATATGTTAGAAATCATGTTTTTGGGTCTATTAATTTTTCCAGTAATTATGTGTTAGAAACCATGCACATAGGATCAATACTTGGCTTACTTATGCTCTAGTCCAAAGCGTTCAAACTCCTGCTTGTATAATGTTCATATTATAGAAATCATGTCTATAGGTTTTAAAATCAGTTAAATTGTAGAAATCATGCTTATAGGGCTTTAAATCAGTTTAATTGTAGAAATCATGCTTATAGGGTTTTAAATCAGTATAATTATCATCCCACTCATCTCTTTAAGAATATGTAATACTGTGTTAATTATCACCACTAGAAACCATGCATATAGGACTCGATTAACTAATTTTGAATATGCTTATGTGATTATAATTGTCAATCACCTAGACAACATGCCTATAGGATTAGACAAATAATTCTGGACATATTCTTGTGACTTGCTATTAGTTACTATTGTATAAAACGCCTAGATACTACGCTATGATAAAATTAGTAGGCAAATATATGTAGGTTCTACTAATCGCACTAAGAAGCTGATTCTATATACGACTGCTTGTTTGTTCGTTCAACATCACATAGATATCCTGCCTATAGGGTTCTGCGATTAATAAATCTGCTAAAGTTAATCAGTTGTGTGCATTTGCTGTTTATATGTGGAGGCTAATTTGAGCCTATATTTGTCTCTATTTGAAAGTCCTAACTGTTTTGTATGTCGCTTAGTATTTTTAATTTTGAGAAACTTAGGTCAAGTCTAGAACCATCCAAAATAGAGGCCCCAATGCCTCCAGGACCATAGGTAAGGGACGGGTAGTGCACACTAGGAAACGAGTTAGAATTGATTAGAGCGCTTTAGGTAAAAACTCAAAGATAGTAATCGAGTAGATGAAAGTCTGTACCCGCTGAATAATATGAGTAACACCTTTCTGGATCTCGAGGGGTGCCTAACCCCTTCCCCTCAAGGTAATTTTATCCCTTACCCGATCTCTGGGAATGCAAACTCGTATAATCTGAGTTTTTGCTATAGGTTCCCTAACGCACCTTAATCCGTTAGGTGGAAACTCTCCAACAACCAATTCCTTTTGCCTTCTCTCAAAAGGAGTTGTCAAATGTTGAAACACGATTTCGCGAGAAAAAGGGGGCGCGACACTCTCCCTTGGCATATCAGGAATGGCTCTACGGGTGAGTGTTTTCTTCTAAGCTTTTACATGTTCCGCTAGTATCATTTTTACCTTGGATAATCTTGTTTCCTTTTGCTTGCTAGACTTTTATCCTCGACATTAAGCGTGACCGGCGGGAAGATGAGAGGGTTGCTCATTATAGGAGGATGGTTCCAAGTAAAGAGAGTACCGCTCTAAGTACTGGAAGGTGGTCAGGATCGTATGTGAAGACATCAAGTTCCAGGAACTGCGTGATGATATTGGGAGGAAGGATGAAGAGCTGAAAGAGAAGGACGAGGAAATTATGAAGGCTATTAGCCGGTGCAGCGAGTTGGAGGAGATGTTGAAGTCTAAGGAGGACGAGCTTGAATTGAGCAAGGGAATAATGGTCGAGAACTCAGATCTCCAGGCGCGAGTGGTGTCTTTGAACGTTGAGCTCGAATGGAGAAAGGCGAGGGTTGCCGATCTGAGGGCCGAGTTGAGTGCCAAAGTCGGGGAGTTGAAGCTGACTGAGAGGACCAGGACGACCTCGGTAGCGGAGGCGGCCGCTCTGGCGGGCACCCTGTGGGTCTGCAGGTCTGAGCGAGCTAGTGAGGTAGATACTTCAGCGCTTAACGTGGCGAGGTTGGAGGAACAAGTTAGGAGTTTAGAGGCGGAGCTGATGGGGTTAAATGAGCAGATCGTGCTGAGGGCTGAGAAGGAACAGCTGGCCCGACTGTCTACTTCTCAAGCTTCTGCCGATGCGATTGTGTCGCGGGAGTTATATGAGATGTGGGTTCATGTCGAGGCTCACCTAGATGTGTACAAGTCTTTGAGGGCTGCTGGGAAGGTTTCCGAGGAGGAGCTTACCGATGTTCATGTTAAGGCGCAGGCAGCCCGTGAAGCTTGTGGCTATGCGCCTGATTTTCTTGGCTGGGACGACGACGATGATGCCGTGGATGATCTTTCCTCTGATCCTTGGTATGAAAACGAATATGCTGAAGAGGATGATGCGGCGTAAGTATTTGTACTTTATTTTAGGTTGTTTTGTTGGTTTTGTGAAGGCGCACTCGAGCCTATTGTAAAAGAAAACGAGTCGTGTAACCCAATCAACTTATAATGGAATAGTTACCTTTTTCTGTATGTTTTGCTTTCTTGTTACTTGTTTTATTTCATTGTGATGTTGTTCTTGGGAGGCTGATCGTAGACTGAATTGGGGTCAATCTTTGGTAAGGCATAGGATAGTTTGATATGGATCGAATGTAAGTAATTCGAGGGGGTCAGATGTACGTAATTCCAGCGAGGTCGAATGTAAGTAATTCGAGGGAGGTCGAATCTAGGCAATTCGAGCGAGGTCGAATGTAGGCAATTCGCACGAGGTCAAACGTAGGTAATTTGCGCGAGGTCGAATGTAGGTAATTCGCGCGAGGTCGAATGTAGGGGATTCGAGCGAGCTCGAGCGAGGTTGAATGTAGGTGATTCGAGCGAGGTCGAATGTAGGTGATACGAGCGAGGTCGAATGTAGGTGATTCGAGCGAGGTCGAATATAGGTGATTCGAGCGAGGTCGAATGTAGGTAATTCGAGCAAAGTCGAATGTAGGTAATTCGAGGGAGGTCGAATGTAAGTGAGTCGAGCGAGGTCGAATGTAAGTAAATCGAGCGAGGTCGAATGTAAGTAATTCGAGCGAGGTCGAATGTAAGTGGTTCGAGCGAGGTCGAATGTTAGTGGTTCGAGCGAGGTCGAACGTAAGTGATTCGAGCGAGGTCGAACGTAAGTGATTCGAGCGAGGTCGAAGGTAAGTCGAGCGAGGTCCAGTGTAAGTGATTCGAGCGAGGTCGAATGTAAGTGATTCGAGCGAGGTCGAATGTAAGTGATTCGAGCGAGGTCGAATGAAAGTGATCGAGCGAGGTCGAATGTAAGTAATCCGAGCGAGGTCGAATGTAAGCGATTCAAAGGAGATCGAATGTAGATGAATGATGTAGAGCGATTTGGAGTTGTGCAAAAAATGTTGCGTGTTTCTTTGTTTATATATTTCATTCGAGAATTTTACATTGGTCAATACATACATTTGAGAAGTTCTCCATATATCTAGTCCCTTCATCAGTCTGCCTGGAGTGGTGGACAGGCAGAGCAATGAATAACAAACTTGAACTTCAAGGCGCCCCCTTCGTCGCCTCATTAAGAACCTCCTCGGCAAAAACCCAACGGGTAAAAATCCGAGTGAGGGAAAAAGAGTACGACTTAGAGGACGTCTATTTTCAGAAGTTGAAGTATTTGAGATGGGCGACATTCCAATTGTTTGGTAGCAGCTTTCCTTCCATTATCTCTAGTTGAAATGATCCTTTGTTAATTGCTACTGTGATTTTTTATAGTCCGTCCCGGTTGGTTCTTAACTTGATCTCTTTTGGGTCTTTGCTTGCCTATGTTTTGGCCTTAAGCATGTAGTCCCCGACTTTGAGTGGTCTGATTTTGGTTTTTTTGTTGTAGTATCATTTTGCTTGATGTTTTTGGGCGACCATTCTCATGTATGCCATATCTCTTCGCTCTTCTACCTCGTCGAGGTATTGTTTCATGTTCTGGTTGTTGCTTGGTCCGTTTTCTTGGGAGTATCTGAGGCTCGGTTCCCCAACCTCTACTGGTATGACTGCATCGGTGCCATAGACCAATGAGTATGGAGTTTCTCATGTGCTTGTGTTTGGCATAATGCGGTATGCCCATAGCACCTCTGGTAGGAATTCTGGCCACAGTCTTGGCGTCTTCGAGTATCCTTTTCATGATGTTTAATATTTTTTTGTTGGAGGATTTGGCTTGACCATTTCCTGTGGGATGGTATGGCATGGAGAGTATTCGCTTGATGCGCCACTTCTCAAAAATCTCAACGGTCTTTTTCCCGGGGAATTGTGGTTCGTTATCACATATGATTTCCTTGGGGATGCCGAAATGGCATATGATGTTCCTCTATATGAATGTGATGACCTCCTGCTCGCGTATTTGGGAGAAAGCACCTGCTTCTACCCATTTGGAAAAGTAGTCAATTAAAAGGAGTGGTCCTACAATGTCCATTCCCCATTTGATGAATGGACAAGGCGACGTGACTGAGTGGAGGTGCTCGCCCGTTTGGTGTATCATAGGGGATTACTTCTGACATTGTTTACATTATTTGACGAAATTCATAGCTTCTTTTTTCATGGTGGGCCAATAATAGCCAGCTCGTATGAGGCACCTAATGAGGGATCGGTTACCGGTATGGGCACCGTAGTGGCCCTCGTGTACTTCCTCAATTACTCGTGTTGTTTGGTTTGGTCCCAAGTACTTCGCCAAGGGCCGCTAAACTTCCTTATGTATAAGTCGTTGTCAATGATGTTGTACCTAGCTGCCTGCATACGGAGCTTTTTGGCTTCTTTTTTGTCTGGTGGAAGTGTTCCTTCCTGCAAGTAGGTTATAATACGGTTGCGTCAGTCCCAAGTTAAGTTTACGGAGTGTACCTCAAGTTGGTCTATCGATGAGTGGAGTAATGTTACAACGCTCCCCTTTTCGTGTATGCTTTTGGTTACTGCTGCCAGTTTGGCGAGGCCGTCTGCCTCAGCATTTTCAGCTCAAGGTATTTGATAGAATTGACATTCGTCGAATTTTGGAAGCAATTTGTGGATTTCTGTTTGGTACTTTTGTAGTCTTTGTTCCTTGATCTGGTAATTCCCTGTGATATGGTTGACGAAGAGTTGTGAGTCACATCAAAGGACGACCCATCGTGCTCCATATTTGAAAGCTAGTTTCAATCCTGCAATCACAGCCTCTTACTCGGTCTCATTGTTAATCATCTCGGGCATCGTATGGATTGGCGGATGATCTCGCCCATTGGGACCTCGAGTACAAGTCCCAATCCAGAACTTGACGCGTTAGAAGCACTGTCGGAGTATAAGACCCATAGGTCGTGTAGGTGGGGATCAGTGCGAGAAGCTTCCTGCTCAACTTCAGGAATTATTTTGGCACTGAATTCGGTGACGAAGTCGGATAGTACTTGCGACTTTATCGCCGTTCACGGCTGATACGTGATATCATGCTCGCTTAGGTCGATGGCCCATTTGGCCAACCCTCTCGGCAGTTCGGGCTTGTGTAAGATACTTCTAAGGGGGAAGGTCATGACCACCGATATGTGGTGGCACTGAAATAAGGTCTAAGCTTTCGTGAAGCTGTGACCAGTGCCAAAGCCAGCTCGAGGTGGGGATACCTTGTTTCGGCATCGACCAGGGTTTTACTGATATAATAAATTGGAGATTGCGTACCTTTGTCTTCGTGGACCAGTACTGCACTTACCGCTACTTCTGACACGGAAAAATACACCAGAAGGAGTTTGTCGGGTTCAGCTTTGCCGAGCAGTGGGGGCGAGATCACATATGCCTTTAGCTCCCTTAAGGCTTCTACATATTCCAAGTTCCATTGGTGTCTGTTGTCTTTTTTGAGGACGTTGAAAAATTTGTGGCATCTGTCGGAGGATCGCGAGATGAATCTCAACAGGGAAGCTATACGTTCGGTCAGTTTTTGTACCTGCTTCTTGTTGGTCAGTAGTTCAGGTATTCCTTCAATAGCTTTGATCTGGTCAGAGTTGACTTCTATGCCTCTTTGTGGCACTAGGAAACTGAGGAACTTGCTCGAGGTTACGTCGAAGGCGCACTTCTCAGAGTTTAACTTCATGTTGTAGTGCCACAGTATATTGAAGGCTTCTTTCAGGTGGTCGATATGATATTATTTCCTTTTGGATTTGACCAACATGTCGTCTATGTATACTTTCATTTATTTGCCGAGCTGTTCTTTGAACATCTTGGTAACCAGTCTCTGATAGGTTGCTCCCCCGTTCTTCAGCCCAAATGGCATGACTCTATAGCAATATGTCCCTTGGTGAGTTATGAAAGTGGTATTTTCATGGTCTTCTCCTCCATGAGGATTTGGTTGTACTCTGAATAGGCATCTAGGAAGCTTAGCAGTTCGTGTCCCGTTGTTGCATCGATGAGTTGGTCGATGTGCGACAGCGGAAAGGAGTCTTTTGGGCATGCTTTGTTTAGGTCTGTGAAATCTACGCACATGTGCCACTTCCCATTTTTCTTCTTCACCATGACCACATTGGTGACCCATTGGGGGTATTTGGATTCTCTGATAGATCCGTTGGCGAGTAGTTTTTCTACCTCCTCACGAACTGCTTAGTTGATTGCGGTGTTGAATATTCTTCTAAGTTGCCGTACTGGCGGATATAGTGGATCTACATTCAGTTTGTATGTAGCGATGTCCATCGAGATACCTGGCATATCTGCATGGGAGAAAGCGAATAGGTCTGCATTGTTAGTTAGAAATTTATGAAATTCACCTGGTTTGGAGAGTTTGTGGCCGATGAAAGCCTTTTTGCCGATGTCATTTTTATCTAATTGAACGGGGTCTAGGTCTTCTACTCTTGACCATTCGGCCTCCACGATGTCAGGTTCCTTGATGACGTCATTTTGCTCGTCGAATTTGGTCCCCGACTTTGGTAATTTCTATGCTTCTGAGCTTGTTCCCTTCAATTGTTGAGTTTATCTGCAGCCTTGGGCGATGGGGTAGCATTCTTGGGTTGTGTGTTGCTCACCTCGAATGCTGAATATCCCCCATGGCGTAGGGAACTTGATTTCTTGGTACAGGATGGATGGAATAGCTCTCATGGCGTGTATCTACGGTCGCCCTATGATGTCGTTGTAGGTTTGTATCCTGGTTCATGATGTGGAATGTTGTCTCTAAGGTGACGCCCTCGGACAAGACGGGCATCGTTATTTCTCCTGAAGTTCTTTCAAGTGCATTGTTAAACCCTATCAGTGTTATGCAGCGTGGTACTATCTTGTCCTCGAGTCTCATTTGGGCGAGAACTCCGAGGTGGATAATACACGCGCCGCTCCCATTGTCGACCATTATTCTTTTTACATCAGTATCTACAATTCGTAAGGTAATAACAAGAGCATCAAGGTGAAGGAAATCCAAATCGTGGGTATCTGACTTATCGAATGTGATACTGTCTACGAGGTCGTCGTACCATTCGTGCGTGATTGACCGCTTTAGTTTATGCGTTGTAGCTCATTCCCCCTGCTGATGATCATTTGGATGGTGCGGGCGGGGGTGGGTGGATTTGGGGGATCATGATGTTGTTCTCGTCCTCAGTCGAAGTTGGCTCTCCCGGGTCGCTCATCAATTTGTTTAAATGTCCTTGGTTGAGCATGTTCACCACTTCTTGTCACAAAGCTATGCAGTCTTTGGTCTTATGACCTCGCTCCTGATGGAACTCGCAAAGAGCATTCAACCTTCTGGTGTTCGGGTAAGACTTCATGTTCTGCGGCCACTTTACCTTCGGGCCGAGCTTTCCAGTGCGTACACTATCTATGAAGGGGATACACAAAAATTGTGAGTAGATAAGAGTGGAGGCATACCTCTCTCGTTTCGTTGGTTTATTGTGTTTTCCTAGACAGCCTCCCGCGTGGCGAGGACATGGTGGGATAGCCGTTCTGACATAATGTTGGTGCATGTCCCTGTTGGGACATGGGCCTGATTGATCTATTTGGGCATCATTGCGGCGATCTCACCTCGACTCTGTTTGGACTGACGTTAGCCGTTGAATTGGGTCGTTGAGGTCTTCCTCATCCGCTCGAACCTCGGCGCAATAGACGTTGTGGATTTCTTCCCAGGTGGTGGGAGGATACTTCATAAGTCTGCTAAGATTTTTTCTGGTCGTTCTCGACCTGTTCCTGTTTAGTCCATTTTGGAAGGCCGTCACGACCATCTCTTCAGATACATTTGGTAAGCTCATTCTGACCCATTTGAATCGGGTGATGAAGTCCTGGAGTCCTTCTATAAACGACTGTCTAACGGCGAATATATCATTCACCCTGGCCTCGGCTTTCTTGGCTCTAGCGTGGGCGGTTACAAACTTGCCGACCATTTACTCAAATGTTTGTTATTAACCGTGCCAGTAACTATGAGTACCACGTCAAGGCTCCCCATGTTAGGGTTTCGCCGAACTTATTTAGCAATACTGATAGTACCTGTCCCTTTGAGAGGTCGTTACTTTTCACTGTTGTGACATAGTGAATTATGTGGTCTTCGGGGTCCGTCGTGCCGTCGTATATTCTCAAATACCGCAACATTTTGAAGGTTTTGGGTATAAGGTGTGGGGATGCTTCTTCGATGTATGGTTGTTCGACGAATCGGCTGACATCCCGTTTGGGCAGGAGTTTTGGGGCGCCGGGTATCTTGTCGACCCTTTCCTGGTGTTCCTTCATCTGGTCTCGTAGTGTCTTATTTTCATTTTCCATTTCTTCCATTTTCTTTAGTATAGCTGCGAGTGTATCATTGCCTGCATCAATAGTGGTATAAGTGTTACCTATTGGGCGGGGAGCTGGTTGCTCGTTAATGATTGCCACATACCCTGGCATGGCGTTTTGAGTTGTTCCCTGAGTTGGCATGTCCAGGAAGTTGCTCAGTGTACTTGTCAGCCATGTTTCTAGTAGTTTCTTTACCGTTGGTGGGGCTTCTTCAGTTGTGGACATGGAAGCCTCCCTTTCTCGAGTGATTGTCACACTTCCGAGAGGGGGAGGTGAACCGCTTTATCCTGGCGTGACGCTTGGTGTCACGTTTTCTTCTCCTCCACCACCAGCTTCAGTGATGGTGCTCATGAGGTTAGCGGTGACATCTACTATGGCTTTTAGCCTTTCTTCTCCTTTTCTTGCCATTGTTAGTTCGTGCGAAGAAGAAAAAACACGACTGTTGTACATGTACTTTTTTTAGATCTAACAGAAACTATAGACTTTAACTAGAAAATCCCCACAGACGGCGCCAAATTGTTTTACCTGAAAAATGTTAATCCCCTTTTTACACGATGTAACGAAGGAAATAAAGGGTTATTCCTAGTTAAGCTTAATAACAGTTAAATCTATGAATTCGATGATGAATGGTATAAATCTAAGCGCCGAATATTAAGTGGCTAGAGTCAATCAACTTTTTATCAGCAGTGTAGATGATAGAAATATCGGTGGAATACAAGATTCTTGGATTTTGTATATGAAAAGGTATCTTCAAACTCGAAAATCAATAGAAAAGACAAGTTTTGTATATTATTCAATAGTCAATGTTACAAAGAGTTCTTCTAGAAGGTTTCAGCTCCCCTTTTTCTCATTTTCTTTTCGTATATGTAGGGAACATTCTTTTGAAACCCTAGACAAGTACAAATAAGAGAATATCCTAGCGAAATATTTTGTCTTCTAGACCTAAACCTAAACCTATTTTGGCGCTATCGTCCGTACCTCTGTTCGACCAAATGTCGACCCCTCCTGAAAGAGGTTCTTCACTGCTAAACATTGGCTATCTAAGTCTTCGACCTCGATCACCGAAGCCAATGTATTCGATCCAAATTTAGACCAATACACTAAGCAATCTGGGTTTCAATCTTTGTCTGCAGCATAGCTCTTGAATGATCATGCAATAGGTCTTTTAGTTGCTCAACCTTTGTAGGTTTTGGTATTTTGAGATGATTAACGTGTGGATATGCCTTATAGTGTTACAACTATTTGCAAACACTAATGATAGGATGGATTTTTGGAGAAGACGACAACCACAACAACAACATACCCAGTAAAATTCCACTAGTGGGGTCTAGGGAGAGTGGAGTATACGCAGACCTTACCCCTATCCCAAAAAGGGTAGAGAGGTTGTTTCCGGGTGACTCTCGACTCAACAGAAGAGACAATAATATCATAAAAGAAACAAGAGAGAAGGCATGTAACAACAAAATATGCTAGAAAGAAAATAACAACAACGAATAAGTGAAAGGAAAATAACGCAAAACTACGCAAAACAACAGTATGAACACAACATAGACCACTAACAAGCCTAAATGAAACTCTATCAGACTACCCGGTACAAAGAGGAAAGAACTCTCGACTACCCCCTAGCCTATAACCCTAATTCTCGACCCTCACATGTTCATATCAAGAACCATGTCCTTGGAAATCGGACGTCGCGCCATGTCCTGCCTGATCACCTCACCCCAATACTTCGTAGACCGCCCTCTACCTCTTCTCGTACCTGCCAAAGTCAACCGCTCACACCTCCTAACCGGTTCATCTAGGCTTCTCCTCCACACGTGTCCGAACCATCTAAGCCACACTTCCCGCATCTTGTTGTCCACGGGAGCCACGCCCACCCTCTCCCGTATATCTTCATTCCTAATCTTATCCAGCCTAGTGTACCCACACATCCATCTCAACATCCTCATTTATGCTACTTTCATCTTCTGGATATGTTAATTCTTGACTTGCCAACACTCAGCTTCATACAACATGGCTGGTCTAACCACCACTCTATAGAACTTACCTTTGAGTTTCGATGGCACGTTCTTGTCACACAGGGCTCCAGACGCTAACCTCTTCATCCACCCCACCCCAATACGGTGCATAACATCCCCGCCGATCTCCCCATATCCCTGGATAATTGACCCCTAAGTACATAAAACTTTCTCTCTTGAGGATGACATATGAGTCAAGCCTGACTTCTACATCCGCTTTCCCCGTCACGTCGCTGAGCTTACATTCCACATATTCCGTCTTAATCCTACTCAATTTGAAACCTTTAGAGTCCAGGTCCTGCCTCCATATCTCCAGTATCCCATTAACGCCGCATCGCGTCTCATCAATCAGAACCGTATCATCAGCGAAAAACATACACCATGGCACCTCTCCTTGTATATGATATATCAGTGCATCCATTGCCAGAGAAAATAAGAATGGGTTGAGCGCAGATCCTTGGTGTAACCCCATAACCACCGGAACAGACTCTAAGTAACCTCCCACGGTCCTAACCCGAGCCATAGCTCCAGCCGCGCCCCCATTTCTCTTCGCAGAGTCCGGGGTTTCGACATTTTTTGGGGAAACTCCCTTCCTTTTGGCATGGGATATGGGATTTGAAGATTCTCCACCTAACGGATTAAGGTGTGTTAGGGAACCTAGAGAAATTAACTCATGAAACTAGTTTGCATCATCAGAGATCGGGTAAGGGCTCGAAATTACCTCGATAGGAAGGTGTTAGGCACCCCTCGAGGTCCACAACAGTGGGTCCCGGCCAAACTTAATTAATGGAATTAGTCTTTAAAGAAAAATACAGCAATTTAGATAACTATTATTTAAAACAAGAATTAATGAGGTCCTAAGTTTTTTAGCCTATAGGATCATTTCTATGAAATACTTGGTAACTTTCCCCAGGTTGGGGTGCTACACATAGTATTAGCGCACAGGACATCATCTCCTTTACTACCCAATTACTATCTTTCAGTTGTTACTTAAACGTTCTAGTAGCTTCTAACTCGTGCCTTATGTGTGCACTACTCATACCTTACCTATGATCCCGGAGGTGTTTAGGACCTCTATTTAAGGTGGTTCTAGACTCACCTATGTTGCTTAAAATGAGAAAACTAAGCAACAAACAAAGGTCAAGTAGGACTGTCACATAAAGATCAAATAGAGGGCTCATGTTAACCTCCACAAGTAAACAGAACAAATGCATGCTATTCAAACAAACAATCTTTTAAGATCCTATAGGCAGGATATCTAGATGAGCATAAACAGAATATATAACGTCCTTATCAAAGTGAGCAGTAGTACCTATTTTCGCGCACCCCCTTTTTTCCTCCTCCTTAGCGGAAGATCGGGTTTATGACATTGGTTGGGACAACTCTTTCCTTTTGGGAAAGGGGGTTTGCATATTTTGAAGAGTCGCCACCTAACGATTTTAACGGTGTGTTAGGCCACCTAAGGGGTTTAATTACAACTACGTTGTTAACCATAGATTTGGGTAAGGGCTTGAAATTATCCTAAGGGGAAGGTATTAGGCACCCCTCAGGATCCACAAGTGTGGTTCCCGGCCAAATGGTTTTATGAATTTGTACAACTAACAAATAACAAGTAAAGGCTCAAATAAGAGGGGATTTAAGTCTTAAGCATATAGGTGTTTAGAAAACAGTAGGGATGATTACAAACTAGCGTATACAGGTGTCCTAGGTTTATAATAATATGGATCACATCAAAGAAATACCCGGTAATCACTCCTCGAAGAGGGGCTACACATGGTATTAGTGCACCGGTCATCATATCCATATTCTACCCTTCCCACCCCGTGAAGGTAATTAAAGCGTGTGTTGGTCACGGATTCTATTGCATGCTATTACCCGTCTCATCCTATCAGTCCTGGAGGAGGTTAGGACTACTATCCTAGAGGGTAGGTACTAGGCAGACCCTCACGTTTATAGGGGTAAAATTCTAAGGCGACAAGCAAAGAACATGTAGGACTGCAGTCAGTGGGAAACACATAGGAGCATAAAGGAGGCTCAGATTTTCCTCCGCAGATAATGCATATAATTAGCATGACTCAAACACATATAAGGGCAGTGTTGTTAATTAAGATCCTAAGACATGGTATCTAGGTGAATGCGGAGGATACGCAGACTTGTTTTATAACCCAAAAAATATGCTCTAATCAGTTTACCTACTGATTTAAAAGTACCTACTAGTATTAAGCAGCGCACACAAGAGAGACAGATTTCTAATTTTGGAAATTTAGTCACCTAAGGCTTGCCTAGGCGGGGGACAGTGTATATTAACAGAATTATTAGAGGAACTGCTGCAAATTGTTACCTAAACATGCTTTTCTAGGTTGTTCAGAACACAGAAGCATTACCAGTTGTTTTTAGAGAAAACTGAGTGAGGTTGTTATGCCTTTTTATACATCAGTGATTACACTAAATGTAATTGAGCGATTAGGACCCTAAAACATGATATCTAATACACAGTTAGAGATGCAGAATGATGCATATGCAGAATTCATAAGCATGATTTCTAAACTCTCAGTAGTCACAGTATTAATCATGGTTTCAAAAGATGCTGGAGTGATAATTTATTTTAATGTTGTTTAGCATAGGACAAGATTTCTAAGCGTACATGGCAGTGCGGACATGATAGTAGATAATACCATTTATTAGCAGGATTTTTCAAAGTAAAAGTGAACATGCTGAAACAGTAGGTATGAGACCTAATAAACATGATTTCTAATGCATGAATTTGAACATATGGGTCTAAACATGATCTCTACTGCACAGATAGGAAATAAAGTCTAATAGCATGATTTCTAATGCATGAATTTGAACATATGGTCCTAAACATGATTTCTATTGCACAGATAGGAAATAAAGTCTAATAGCATGATTTCTAATGCATGAATTTGAACATATGGGCCTAAACATGATCTCTCTTGAACAGATAGGAAATAAAGTCTAATAGCATGATTTCTAATGCATGAATTTGAACATATGGGCCTAAACATGATCTCTCTTGAACAGATAGGAAATAAAGTCTAATAGCATGATTTATATCCCTTTAATAGCTATCGCATGCGTAGTTACCCATCCCTTTTCACAATCCATCCCTGAGTTGTTTACAAATTGTTACAGGCCAGGGAATTATGAATTACACAACCAAAGGAAAAATAAGAAGTTATTGTTGGTCCCAAACCGCACACGCAAGTATACGTGGTCGTAGCAAGTAATATAATGTTAAA
>ML341832.1:0-25992 GCA_005239505.1 Nicotiana paniculata
ATCGATCGATCATTTTCCAAATCCAAATCCAAATCCAAATCCAAATCCAAATCCAAATCCAAATCCAAAATAGAATTCGAGATCTAGGATATATCCAAAATTTGGATCAAATAATTTGATAATCGTCCCAGATAGTATTTTGAATCTAACTTTAAATTCCGATATGTTGATAGTTTCAGATTTATGCAGCTTCACCAAAACTTTTATATCTTGATGTAGGAATGTCAAAATCATGAACCGCTTGGTTTTATGGAAAATAGACTTCACGTTCTAAGACATATCCAAAATTCAGAATTAAATAATTTGAGAAGCGTCCCATATATTATTTTGAATCTAATTTTGGATTCCGACACGTTGATAGTTTCAGATTTGTGCAGCTTCACCAAAACTTTTATATCTTGATGTAGGAATGTCGAAATCATGCACCGTTTGATTTTATAAAAAATAGAATTCAAGATATAAGACATCAAAAATTCAGAATTAAATAATCTGAAAATCATCCCAGATATTATTTTGAATCTAACTTAAGATTCTGACACGCTGATAGTTTCAGATTTGCGCAGCTTCACCAAAAAGATTTATATTTTGATGTAGAAATGTCGAAATTACGAACCGTTTGATTTTATGAAAACAAGACTCCAAAATATAAAACATGTCCAAAATGTAGGATTCAATACCTTAAGGATAGTTTCAGCTAGTATTTCGAAGTAAACATCAGATTTTGATATACTGACAATTTCGAATTGGTGTGACTTTTCCAAAACTTTTATGTTTTGGTATGGAAGCCTCGAAATCACAAGATGTTTTTCTTGCTATAAATCAAAATTAAAGATCTCCATTCTTACTAAAAATCTAGGGTTCAAGTCTCGCTGAATTTGATGCATTGTGCCAAGGAATCTTTCTTCTTGTATTTGTTCCCTTTTGACGTCTCTCTTCTCTTCCCCCGCTTTTTTTTTGGAAGTGAGCGAATATGAAGTCCAATAAACTTGAAGTTTATGTGAACATGAAGACATAGATAATCCCCATACTTTGATACAAACATTGTCATCATTTCAGTGAGGACACTATCTTACCATACCAGCTTGCCCCCTTTAAATCGAATGAGATCTAAATTTTAACAGAAGAATGGTATCCCAGCTCGATTTTCAAATACTGATTAAATGAATTACATTCCATTATACTTAATTCGGATAATGATTGGGGGATTATGTATCTTTTGAACTTATACGACTGGACTCAGAATGAAACTCTAAGCTGCCTACGTACCTCGGTGAAGAGGATCAAGTCATACCGTAGTTCAGAATGGATATTTTTTTTATGTCATGAATTATGCCTAGGCCGCCTCTTTTGAGGTTTTCAACGTAGCTGATTTTTTTTTGTGGGCCGTACAAATTTTAGACTCATGCGGGCAAGGAGTGTAGGAACATGCAGTTTAGGCTCATGCGTCAAGGAAAGTTGCAACTTAAAAGATAATACTTCTTCAAAAACTTGCCATTGATAGGGACGATTCTCATTCTATCTGCATCAACCAGCTTGTAAGCCCCACTTGAGTAAGCTTCTTGTACGACATATGTCCTATCCCATTTTGAAGTGAACTTCCCTACATGTTTATGGTAAGTTATAATGGGTCTTCGTATGGCAAGGACTTGATCTCCTACTTGAAAGGACCTCGGGCAAACTCTTTTATTGAAGATGCGAGACAATCGAGCTTGATAACATTCAAGACTCTGTTGAGCTTCCAACCTCTTCCCATCAAGAGCCTCCAACTCTGCTAATCGAAATCGAGCATTTTCTTCATTAATGATCCCTTCTTGAATAGCCAGTCGTAATAAAGGTATTTGACGCTCAAGTGGCAAGAAGGCTTCGACTCCATAAACGAGTGAATAAGGAGTCACTTGTGTTGGAATGCAGTGAGTCGTCCTATATGCCCATAGAGCTTATTTCATACGGTCATTCCAATATCGTTTGGATTTGGAGACGACTTTCTTTAGAAAGTTGCATAGAGTTTTGTTGAATGCTTCAGCTAGACCATTGGCGGCATCGTTGTACATCAAAGAGTTACATTGTTTGAACTCAAAGAGATCACAAACCTTGTTCATCAACCTATTATCGAATGGCTTTTCATTATCCGTTATTATGTAACGAGGAATGTCAAAGCGATACATTATGTTTACTTGGATGAAACTTGCGACATTTTCCTTCTTTATCTCCTTAAGAGCAACAACTTCAGCCCATTTTGAGAAGTAGTCAGTTGCAACCAAGATGTATAGGTGGCCACCAGAGGACTTTGGCAGTGGTCCAACAACATCCAATCCCCAAGCGTCAAACGTCCAGGATGCAACAGTAGGGTGCAACACTTCAAGAGGTTGGTGAATAAAATTCGTATCGAATTGACAAGCCTTGCATCTTCGAGCGGAGTCCAAGCAATCTTTTACCATTGTTGGCCAATAATATCCCATCCTTTTTATATGGAAGTGGAGCTTTGGTGCTGACCGATGTGACCCACATACCCCAGAATGTGCCTCTTGCAAAACTTGGAGTGCTTATTCTTCCCCTAAGCATCGCAAGAGTACTCCCTCGAATAACTTTATGTATAGAGTATCTTTGTAGTAAAGGAAGTGAGGTGCACAGTGCAAGATTTCAGTCCTTCTCCTCGGATTTTTTGGTCGTATCCCATAGCATAAGTAGTCGATAATGGGTTGCTTCCATTCTTCTTTCTCAACTTCAGAAACATTGACAGGATGCTTGAGTTCATTTTCTTCACCTTCAGCCTCATTTGGCGGCAGTACTACCCAGTTTTGGCAGACAGTAACTTGCTCTTAATCAGGCAGGGTTAACGATGAAGCTAGGGCAGCTAAAACATCAACCTTCTTATTTTCTATCCTTGGCACATGTTGAATAGTTACTCCACTGAGCCTTCCCATTAAATTTTTAGCGTAATCATGATATGGGCTTAGTTCAGCCTTCTTGACCTCGTAACTACCTAAAAGTTGATTGACCACTAACTAGGAGTCGCCAAAGACTTGCAATTGCAATTTCTTAATATCAACGACCATTGGAAGCCCAAGTATTAATGCTTGATACTCAACAACATTGTTGGAACAAAGTTGTGTCAAGATGAAGGAGTAGGGCAAGACTTCACCTTGGGAAGTGACAAATACTACGCCAGCACCATCTCCCCCACGATGCGCAACACCATCAAAGTACATCTTCCGTAGAGGTTGAACTTCAACGACCATTGCGTCATCATCAGGTAGTTCATCAGTTAGCTCCCAGTCATTAGGTATCAGATGATCTGCCAACATGTCTACCAATTCTTGTCCTTTTTACATCCTTTTGAGGGATGTACAAAATCTCGAATTGTTGAAATTGGAGGTACCATGTCGCTAGCTGATCACTAAGAACATGTTTTGACATCACGAACATGATGAGATTTGCTTCAGAAACAAGACAGACACCATGAGCTTGAAAGTAGTGCTTCAACTTTTGCATTGAGAAGACTAGCACCAAACACAAGTTTTTAGTTTGCGAATGATTTAGCTCGTTTGGTGTCATTATCCTGCTCAAGTAGTTAAGAGAGTTTTCTTTCCCCTCACTATTTTCTTGGGCCAACAGAGCTCCAACAGACCTTTTTTGTGCTGAAATGTATAGTATCAGCGGCTTCCCAAGTATTGGGGTTGCCAAAACTGGAGGCTTCATCAAGTATCTTTTGATACTTTCAAAGGCATTGCTACAAGCTTGGTCCCACTTGAAAGGAACACCCTTCTTCAAGAGGCGACTGAATGGTTGGCACCTCCTACCTAGGTTTGAGATGAATCTCCTAAGGTATTCTAGATTTCCTTGCAGACTTCTTAATTCATGAATATCTCGAGGCTCAGGCATTTTCAAAATTGCATCTACTTTGGCTTGATCAATTTCGATCCCTCGAAGCCGGACAATGAAACCTAGGAACTTTCCGGAGGTAACTCCAAAGGCACATTTCAATGGATTCATCCTAAGTTGGTACCTCTGGAGCAACTCAAACACCATTCTCAATTCATTCAAGTGGTTTCCCTTCTCTCTTGATTTTACCACCAAGTCGTCAACATTGCAGTCGAAATTCTTGTGGAGAAGATCGTCAAAAATATTCTGCATAGCCCTTTAGTAAGTAGCACCAGCGTTCTTCAACCCAAAAGGCATTATCCTGTAGCTATAAATACCATTTGGGGTGCAAAATGCAGTAAGATCTTCATCTTTTGGTGCCATGCGAATTTGGTCATAGCCTGACGAACCATCCATAAACGACATTGCCTCATACCCAGTAGTAGCATCGATCATCAACTCTGGAATAGGAAGCGGGAATTCATCTTTGAGACACGCATTGCTGAGATCCCTGAAGTCGACGCACACTGAAATCTGGACATTCTTCTTCTTTACAGGGATAATACTTGAAACCCACGTTAGGTATTTAACTTCCCGAATAAATCCAGCTTCAATAAGTTTGTTAACTTCAATTTCTATCAGGGAACCAAGTCCGGCCTAAAGTGCCTTTGGTCTTGTTTAACAGCACGAGCGCCATTCTTGACCGCAAGGTGATGGACTGCCACTTTAGGGTCCAAGCCAGGCATTTCTTTGTAACTCTAAGAAAAGACATCCCTAAACTCTTTGATAAACTCAATATAAGTGCTTTCTTCATCAACTTCTAGTAAAGCACTTAGGTAGGAGGATCTTGGTTCTTCATTAGTTCCAAGGTTAACTTATTTTAAGGTATCAACAGTTGCCTTCACCCCTTCTTCAAGTTCTGGGGGAGCATCTTTCACATCTTCATCTTCTTGAGGGTCCCCATCGTTGAAGGATATGTGATAACACGGTGAAATATCATCCAATTTCTCATCATCCTCCATTAGAGATAAAACACCATGCTCACTTTGTGCAGTAACATGATACGAAGAACCCACACTTTCTTCGTATTCATCATGTTCTTTAGTGTAGACCACAGTGTATTGCTTAACCTTCAATACTTCATCACACAAAACCATGACTTTTGTTCGTCGCTTCATTCTTGAAGGAACTAAACTTTGGAAATCTTTAGAGATCTTCTGAATTTTGGGCGCAACTAGTGTTCTTGTATTTCAATAATTTCTCTGGAACTTATTCCCCTTCTTTAACGGACCCAATATATCAAATACAGAGGTTCTCACAGTTGCTTTTCAAAGTCGGTCAAAGACGAAAGGTCTGTTAGAAGCGGCAGATTTGTCTTCTACAGCGATATAATTGCTACTCGCCCTTCTTTTTGAGATGCGCACTGGTGACGGTTGCTTGTATCCCAAACCTTCACGTGGTTTCCTCGTTGCAGCTTCTGATAGGAGCTTCCCTATCTTTGACAGATCATTGGGATTGTATCCAGCTTTGCAAATAGCTTGTAAGAATTATGATCAAAACCTTCATCTGTTCGCTTTGTAGGGAGTGTCACATTCTGCAAACGATTTTGGGCTACAAACCCTGCAAGCAGCTTGGAGGACAACTTTACTGCCTCAATTTGTTTTACCGGAAGAGTTATCTCCTTTAGTGTGTTAGTTTGGAGATTATATGATTCGCCCTCGCCTTTCTTCCTTTTAGGGACATATTGGAGCGCGGGACTTACTTTCTTTAAGACACAATATCCCCTCTATGAGATTTATTCGCGTTGCCCTGTACCTCCTCAGTAACAACTTTGGCTTTACCAATAGTCACCTCAACTCTTTTAGTTATGGGCTCGTCATTCTTGCTTTTTATGTCGTCATCAACTTTTTGCTCCTTCACAATACGGTTCTTCAAGTAGAACTTTGCATCGGTGAAGTGTGACTCTGCCTCGGTGAATGGCTCATCATCAACAACTATCTTCTTCTCGACTTCACCCTCGTAGTATTTTAAACATTGATGATAGGTAGATGGAACTACTTTATTCTCATGTATCCAAGGCCTTCCAAGAAATACTTTGTATGAAGTCTTGGCATCGATCACATGCAACCATGCACTTGATTGCATATCTTCAATAGTGATTCCCAGCCTGATCGCGCCTATGGCCCTTTGCGCCCCTTGGTTGAATCCTTGGATCATCACACGACTTTGTGAGGGTTCGTTCATGGAAATACCAAGTTCTTTCACAGTGGAAATTGGCAAAATGTTCACTGAGGATCCTCCATCAACGAAAATTCGATTTACCCTTTCATCACGCATATAGCCAACTAGGTATAATGGACGGTTATGAGGAGTGTCACCTAGAATAAGGTCGTCATTTGTGAACGTGACGTTTTACTCACTAGCATTAACTTCTTGGGGAGTGGACTCGATAAGCTTTTATGAAGATGGTTCCAACGGTAGGTCATCACTCTTTTCTTTCCCTTCACCAGTATGGAAACAAGAGGCATCAATACTCCCATGGGAAATCTTCGTGCAAAACCAACTTGGTAAAAACTCCTCCAAGGTCACCGGATGCCGTGGCTTTTGAGTGTGATGCACCCCCAATTTCTCTTTCTTTTCATGCTTAACTGGATTCTATCTCCTAGGCCTTTTCACCATTATTTTCCTTGTTGGTTGTTTCATTGATCCTTTTCGTGGGCTCCTTTTATGGAGCCTACGACGAGTCACCAATGTCCAACCTTCATCATCTTCATGTTGACCGTCTTCAACTTTGTATTTCTCCAGTAATTCTTCATCTTTACTTTCTTTAGAACTACCTAATTCGTCTGGACTGAATAAGCCAAATATGATAGAGACTTGGTTTGCTCCTGCTTTCTCATCTTCAAGGACGATCGTCATTTCACGAGCCAAGTCCATAACTTTGTCCTTGAATACAAAGCACTTCTCCGGAGGGTGGCTCACAAGTCGATGATATTTGCATTAATTTGGGTCATCTATTTTCCCAGCTTCATTTGGTCGCTTCATCTTCGGAAGCTCAATGAGACTTAACTCGAGGAGTTCTTCAAAAATAGCTGGCACATAAGAATCCAGAAATGGGTACTGTTTCTCTTGCATTTCTTTTAGAGTCAACTTTTTACTTGGCTTATCTTGAAACGAAGTGGCTTTCATACTCTTCTTCTTGCTCACCTTCGTCGTGAACTTTACAGGTGAGGTGTTGACATTCATAGCTTCTTTATTTTCAGATCTTGGTACAAACTTGCTCCATTTTCTGACTTCTTGGTTGTCGTTCCCTTTGCAAGGTTCATAGATGGCAGCCTTTCATTTCTAGCAGAGGCCATGCTCAATTCCATGTCATGGGCACGAGTTGCAAGTTCGTCAACTGTGGTAGGTTTGATACCTTGCAAAATGTATCACAATACCCAATTCATACCTTGGATGCACATATCTATGCCAGAAGCTTCACTAAGCCTGTATTTACAGTTTAGGCTTGCATTCCTCCAACGATTTATAAAGTCGATAACTGGTTCATTCTTCCGTTGACGAGTACTTGTGAGTTCTATCATACTCACAATACGTCTCGTGCTATAAAAGCGATTGAGGAATTCTTACTGTAGTTGATCCCAGCTATTAATAGATCCATCCTCGAGGTCCGTGTACCAATAAAAAGCATTTATTTTTAATAAGCGGACAAACTGTTTGACGAGCTAATCTCCATAAGTCCTAGAATTTTTGCATGTCTCAACGAAGTGTGCCACATGTTGCTTTGGATTGCCTTTTCCATCAAACTGTTGAAATTTCGGAGGTTGATAGCCAGCATGCATCTTTAACATATCGATCGTTGAAGTGTACGGCTTTGCATAGGTAAAGGAGGACTTGGAAGCGATTTCATATTTGTTTTTTTTATAGTCCCTTCAATACTCCTTTAGTTGATTGATTGGAATCATCCCTTCCGAAGAGACTGGAATTTCCTTAGTGGATGCAACTTGTCGTGGGGGAGGATCAATCTCTTGAACTTCTAGGAGTTTGCCAGGTGCATGGATGGATTCTTATTCCATCAAGATTCCCACCCTATCTATTAGCTTGTCGATTATAGCATCTTGAATTTGCATGCACTTGGTCAAGCCAGCGATTGCTTTCGTCAAGTTTGCCAACTGCTCCTTCACAGATGAAGTGTTTGTCACCATGGCTTGTATGATTGTCATGGACGATGGAGAGTAGCATGGATTTTCACACAAATTGATCCTTGATTGGCTCACACTATGTGGTGTAAGTGGGGAGGATCCATCACTTGAAGCGTCATCATATTTCTTTACAGCAGAGTGCTTGGATCCAGAGAGGTCAAGCAGAGCAAGAGTTTTCTTGATCTTTTCAGCAACATCTCTTCCTCCTTCGAGTGCATTTGTGGAAGATCTTGATCCTTTTAAGGATTAAGATCCGAAAACAGGGGTAGATTCAGACGTCACTTGGGGTGCTTGTTGTCCTAACGAGCTTTCTTTACTCCCTGTGACTGGTCCAAATCTTCAAAGGTAACTTCGAGTATGTTTTCCACATCAGTATAGAACCTGAAATTGGCAGCCTTGGAAGAAGTTGAACTGGAGTTGATTTTCTTGGAAGCCATTTCGTTGTTCTTGAACTTTGGTGATTGAAAAGTTGAGATGAGAGGTAGAGATTGTCCCATCGGGCGTGCCAGAATTTGTAGACAATAAATTTGCGTTGAGAAAATAAAATCAGGACCGAAAAATATCACAACAATTGTAGTATTTTAATTTCGAATATTTGAGTGTTACAATCTCTATGAAACCTCTGATTCTTCTTTTCAACCGTAAAGAAAAGAGCCTCCGAGATTAATCTTGAATTCTATTTTTTTTAATCCAAGTGTTTGAAGCTTGATCTTGATCTTGACGTACATTTAATCCAAGGGCTGGCAGCTTGTTCTTGAATCTTCGTCTTGATCTTTTAATCCTTAGAACACTTGAATGCTTGTAGCTTTTAGAGAAATCCGCAACGTTTGATCTACGAGCTCCCTCTTGCTTCTTATTATAACTTCTGGTGTCCTTTCTGAGTTATGAAGACCCCTATTTATAGTTGTGAAAAGGAGGAGTCGTGATAAGAACAAACTCTTTCCGACCAATCAAATTGAAGTGTGACATGACCGTATTTGGTTGGCCAGAACATGTCACTTGCACACGTGGCGCGGTTTCATTGGTCTTTTAATTTAACTTTTCATGCCTTGTAATTTTGACACGTGGCATGATCCTATTGGCTCTTCTGTTTGACTTGGCGTGACACGTCATTTGACATGTGAGCATCAATTTGGGCCTCTAGGAAGATGAAATCTTGGGCTTAATGAAGTGGGCTTATCATTTTAGCCCAACTAAAAGGGCTAGCTCAATGAATTAAGACTTATTTATTTAATCCTTATATAATTAATTCAATTATATATTCCATAATATTTATTTGACTAATATACTTTGAATTTAAAATATAGTCCAAGTTATTTTATTGAATTTACATTCAATAAATTTTGCATACCTACAACATTTTATCACTTAGTTTTGTCATTGGATGACACATTGATTTATCATCATCACTAACCCGTCAAATATCCTATTTTCATCAGATTCATAATCTGATAAAGTGTCTTTACTATTTTTTCCATCTGAGTGAAACTCTGCATCCTTAATCACATCTTCGTCTTAATCATCAGATAGAGGCAGAATTAAAATTTGAAATGTATGAATTATAAATTTTAAAATGAGACCATGACCTAAAACTAATATATAAAATTTTATTTCTTAGTTAGTTAGTTTTTTAAAAAAAAAAAAGTAATAGAAAAACCGCAAGTTTGGAACTTCAGTGTTTCTTTTTGAATTTTGGAACTTCGTTTCTTTTATTTCTTAGTTAATTAGTTTTTTTAAAGAAAAAGTAACAGAAAAACGTGCTGCTTTTAAAGGGAGTTAACCCAGGCATTTTCCTTGGAACCCAGAACCTTTGCCGCTGAACCCAATCCCCTTTTGTTACTGGGTTTGGCATGCTTTATCTATATACAGAAAGCAAATTTTTCAACATAAATATTGGATCCGAGAAAAAGTTACTGAATTCGCTTGATCCCGTACACTCTACCATAGCTCCGCCACTGTCATCACACCAACGAAAATTTTCACCCTCAATTTCATCAACTTTTTCATCCATTATACTTAAACTTATGTGGATGTCACTCCTTCCCAAATCCTTATACATATTAAATAACATCTTCAAATTAGTATCATCAATCAATTTTATTGTAACACCGTTACCTGGATGAATAGCTTCTTAAGACGCTATTTTCCCCAACTAAGTAGAAGTAGTTTATTAAGAGGCATTTTGGGGGCGAGCCTTAGGGTGAGGTGTACCAAAAATTTCCCGAGGCAATAGTATGGGGCAAAAGTCTCAAGAGGCGTACGCCCGTGCATTTGAGGTGTGTTTTATAGTGAAGCGTAAGCCCTAGAGACTTTTTCAAATTAAAACAAAATTTGTTGAATAAATCCTTCATATAATACCTAAATTCCCATAAGTCAGCTTGTAATTACTTAAAAGTTTTTAAAACGAACTGAAATGTATTACATTTGAAAGTTAGTACATTTTTTTAATGATTGAAGCCTTAATTTACGGTCTTTCCTAATTCTTTATCTTGTCTGCTTGTATGTTAATATCTCCCAAAATCAACGAATATTCAATTATTTTTTACAAATACAATTAGAACTCCATCAACCTATTATCGAATGGCTTTTCATTATCCGTTATTATGTAACAAGGAATGTCAAAGCGATAGATTATGTTTACTCGGATGAAACTTGCAAAATTTTCCTTCTTTACCTCCTTAAGAGCAACAACTTCAGCCCATTTTGAGAAGTAGTCAGTTAGAACCAAGATGTATAGGTGGCCGCAAGAGGACTTTGGCAGTGGTCCAACAACTTCCATTCCCCAAGCGTCAAACGTCCAGGATGCAAAAGTAGGGTACAACACTTCAGGAGGTTGGTGAATAAAATTCGCATCGAATTGACAAGCCTTGCAACTTCGAGCGAAGTCCGAGCAATCTTTTACCATTGTTGGCCAATAATATCCCATCCTTTTTATATGGAAGTGGAGCTTTGGTCCTGACCGATGTGACCCACATACCCCAGAATGTGCCTTTTGCAAAGCTTGGAGTGCTTATTCTTCCCCTAAGCATCGCAAGAGTACTCCCTCGAATGGATTTCTGTATAGAGTATCCTTTTAATAAAGGAAGTGAGGTGCACAGTGACAGATTTCAGTCCTTCTCCTCGGATTTTTTGGTAGTATCCCATAAAATAAGTAGTCGATAATCGGTTGCTTCCATTCTTCTTTCTCAACTTCAGAAACAACGACAAGATGCTTAGTTCATTTTCTTCATCTTCAGCCTCATTTGGCGGTGGTACTACCGATTTTTGGCAGACAGTAACTTACGCTTACTCAGACAGGGTTAACGATGAAGCTAGGGCAGCTAAAGCATCAACCTTCTTATTTTCTATCCATGGAACATGTTGAATAGTTACTCCACTGAGCCTTCCCATTAATTTTTTAGCGTAATCATGATATGGGCGAAGTTCAGCCTTCATGCCCTTGTAACTACCTAAAAGTTGATTGACCACTAACTGGGAGTCGCCAAAGACTTGCAATTGCAATTGCAATTGCTTCATATCAACAACCATTTCAAGCCTAAGTATTAATGCTTGATACTCAACAACATTGTTGGAACAAAGTTGTGTCAAGGTGAAGGAGTAGGGCAAGACTTCACCTTGGGAAGTGACAAATACTACGCCAGCACCATCTCCCCCACGAATGTGCAGCACCATCAAAGTACATCTTCCGTAGAGGTTGAACTTCAACGATCATTGCGTCCTTATCAGGTAGTTCGTCAGTTAGCTCCCAGTCATTAGGTATCAAATGATCTGCCAAGAAGTCTACCAATGCTTGTCCTTTTACATCCTTTTGACGGATGTACAAAATCTCGAATTGTTGAAATTGGAGGTACCATCTCGCTAGTTGATCACTAAGAACATGTTTTGGCATCAGAACTTGATGAGATTTTCTTTAGAAACAAGACAGACAACATGAGCTTGAAAGTAGTGCTTCAAATTTTGCATTGAGAAGACTAGCGCCAAACACAACTTTTTAATTGGCGAATAATTTAGCTCGTTTGGTGTCATCATCCTGCTCAAGTAGTAAAGAGAGTTTTCTTTCTCCTCACTATTTTCTTGGGCCAACAACGCTCCAACAGACCTTTCTTGTGCTGAAATATATAGTATCAGCGGCTTCCCAAGTATTGGGGCTGCCAAAACTGGAGGCTTCATCAAGTATCTTTTGATACTTTCAAAGGCATTGCTACAAGCTTGGTCCCACTTGAAAGGAACACCCTTCTTCAAGAGGCGACTGAATGGTTGGCACCTCCCACCTAGGTTTGAGATGAATCTCCTAAGGTATTCTAGATTTCCTTGCAGACTTCTTAATTCATGAATATCTCGAGGCTCAGGCATTTTCAAAATTGTATCTACTTTGGCTTGATCAATTTCGATCAATTCGTCAACATAACATTCAAAATTCTTGTGGAGAAGATCGTCGAAAATATTCTGCATAGCCCTTTGGTAAGTAGCATCAGCATTCTTCAACCCAAAAGGCAGTACCCTGTAGCAATAAATACCATTTGGGGTGAAGAATACAGTAAGCTCTTCATCTTTTGGTGCCATGCGAATTTGGTTATAGCCTGACGAACCATCCATAAACGACAGTTACTCATACCCAGTAGTAGTATCGATCATCAACTCTAGAATAGGAAGTGGGAATTCATCTTTGGGACACGCATTATTGAGATCCCTGAAGTCGGCGCACACTGGAATCTGGACATTCTTCTTCTTTACAGGGACAATACTTGAAACCCACGTTAGGTATTTAACTTCCCGAATAAATCCAGCTTCAATAAGTTTGCTAACTTTGATTTAAATCAGGGAACCAAGTCCGGCCTAAAGTGCCTTTGGGCTTGTTTAACAGGACGAGCACCATTCTTGACCGCAAGGTGATGAACTGCCACTTTAGGGTCCAATCCAGGCATTTCTTTGTAACTCCAAGAAAAGACATCCCTAAACTCTCTGAGAAACTCAATATAAGTGCTTTCTTCATCAACTTCTAGTAAAGCACTTAGGTAGGTGGGTCTTGGTTCTTCATTAGTGCCAAGGTTAACTTATTTTAAGGCATCAACAGTTGCCTTCACTCCTTCTTCAAGTTCCAGGAGAGCATCTTTCTCATCTTCATCTTCTTGAGGGTCCCCATTGTTGAAGGATATGTGATAACACAGTGAAAAATCATCCAATTTATCATAATCCTCCATTAGAGATAAAACACCATGCTCGCTTTGTGCAGTAACATGATACGAAGAACCCACACTTTCTTCGTATTCATCATGTTCTTTAGTGTAGACCACAGTGTATGGCTTAACCTTCAACACTTCATCACACGAAAACATGAGTTTTGTTTGTCGCTTCATTCTAGAAGGAACTAAACTTTGGAAATCTTTAGAGATCTTCTGAATTTTGGGCACTACTGGTGTTCTTGTATTTCAATAATTTCTCTAGAACTTATTCCCCTTCTTTTACGGTTCCAATCTATCAAATACAGAAGTTCTCACAGTTACTTTTCCAAGTCGGTCAAAGATAGAAGGTCTGTTAGAAGCGGCATATTAGTCTTTTACAGTAATATAATTGCTACTCGCCCTTCTAATTGTGATGCACACTGGTGACGGTTGCTTGTATCCCAAAACTTCACGTGGTTGCCTCGTGTAGCTTCTGATGGGAGCTTCCCTAACTTTGACGGATCATTGGGATTGTATCTAGCTTTGAAAATACCTTGTAAGCGTTATGATCAAAACCTTCATCTGTTCGCTTTGTAGGGAGTGTCAAATTCTGCAAAGGATTTTGGGCTACAAACCCTGCAAGCGGCTTGGAGGACAACTTTAGTGCCTCAATTTGTTTTACCGGAAGAGTTAACTCCTTTAATGTGTTAGTTTTGAGGTTATATGATTTGCCCTTGCCTTTCTTCCTTTTAGGGACATATTGGAGCGCAGGAGTTACTTTCTTTCCTATGAGATTTATTCGCGTTGCCGTGTACCTCCTCAGTAACAACTTTGGCTTTACATATTCACCTCAACTGTTTTAGTTATGGGCTCTTCATTCTTGCTTTTTATGTCGTCATCAACTTTTTGCTTCTTCACAATACGGTTCTTCAAGTAGACCTTTGCATCGGTGAAGTGTGACTCTGCCTCGGTGAATGGCTCATCATCAACAACTATCTTCTTCTCGACTTCACCCTCATAGTATTTTAAACATTGAGGGTAGGTAGATGGAATTACTTTATTCTCATGTATCCAAGGCCTTCCAAGAAATACTTTGTATGAAGTCTTGGCATCGATCACATGCAACCATGAACTTGATTGCATATCTTCAATAGTGATTCCCAGCCTGATCGTGCCTATGGCCCTTTGCCCCCCTTGGTTGAATCCTTGGATCATCACACGACTTTCTGAGAGTTCGTTCATGGGAATACCAAGTTCTTTCACAGTGGGAATTGGAAAAATGTTCACTGAGGATCCTCCATCAACGAAAATTCGATTTACCCTTTCATCACGCATATAGACAACTAGGTATAATGGACGGTTATGAGGAGTGTCACCTAGCAGAAGGTCGCATTTGTGAACGTGACTTTTTCCTCACTAGCATTAACTTCCTGGGGAGTGGACTCGATAAGATTTTACGAAGATGGTGCCAACGGTAGGTCATCACTCTTTTCTTTCCCTTCACCAGTATGGAACAAGAGGCATCAATACTCCCATGGGAAATCTTCGTGCGAAACCAACTTGGTAAAAACTCCTCCAAGGTCACCGGATGTCGTGGCTTTTGAGGGTGATGCACCTCCACTTTCGCTTTCTTTCCATGCTTAACTGGATTCCATCTCCTAGGCCTTTTCACCATTATTTTCCTTGTTGGTTGTTCCATTGATCCTTTTCGTGGGCTCCTTTTATGGAGCCTACGATGAGTCACCAATGTCGAACCTTCATCATCTTGAGGTTGACCGTCTTCAATTTTGTAGTTCTCCAGTAATTCTTCATCTTTACTTTCTTTAGAACTACATAATTCATCCGGACTAAATAAGCCAAATATGATAGAGACTTGGTTTGTACCTGCTTTCTCATCTTCAAGGCCGATCGTATTTTCACGAGCCAAGTCTATAACTTTTTCCTTGAATACAAAGCACTTCTCCAGAGGGTGGCTCACAAGTCGATGATATTTGCAGTAATTTGGGTCATCTATTTTCCCAGCTCCATTTGGTCGCTTCATCTCCGGAAGCTCAATGAGATTTAACTCGAGGAGTTCTTAAAAAATAGCTGGCACATAAGAATCCAGAAAATGGGTACTCTTTCTCTTGCATTTCTTTTAGAGTCAACTTTCCACTTGGCTTATCTTGAAACAAAGTAGCTTTCATACTCTTCTTCTTGCTCATCTTCGTCGTGAACTTTACAGGTGATGTGTTGACATTCATAGCTTCTTTATTTTCAGATCTTGGTACAAACTTACTCCATTTTCTGACTTCTTGCTTGTAGTTCCCTTTGCGAGGTTCATAGATGGCAGCCTTTCATTTCTAGCAGAGGCCATGAGAGTTTAGGCATTTAGCCTTTTAAAGTAGCCCAATAGTTGAGAAAGTCAACAGAGAGTTGACTTATAGGTAAACGACCCCGGAATGTAGATCATATGGCTTGAATAGCTTTGTTAGGTGATTTGAGACTTAGGAGTGTGTTCGGAATATTTTTGTGATGTCCCGTGTAGAATTAGGCTTGAATTGGCGAAAGTTAGTTTTTGGCAATTTCCGATCAGCAGTGGAAATTAGGCTATCAAGGTTGGAATGGAATTCTGGAAGTTGGAACAGGTTCGTAATGTCATTTTGAATATGTCTGCAAAATTTCAGATCAATCGGAGGTGTTTTGATTAGTTTCAGCGTAGTTGGCAAATTTTGGAAGTTTCAAAGTTCTTAGGCTTGAATTTGATGTAAATTTGGTGTTTTCGTATTGTTTTTGGTGTTTTGAATGATCGAATTAGTTTGAATGATCTTTTGGGATATGTTGGTATGTTTGGTTGAGGTCCCGAGGGAAGGTGTGTTTCGGAAGGTGAACGGACCAACTTTTGGCTTGAAATCTGGGGAGATTGCTGCTGGTGTAAGGTTCTGGTTTTCTTCTACGCGATCGCGTGAGGATGTTTGCGATCACGTATGGTTAATTGGTGAGGCAGGATTTTTGTTAATCGCGATCGCGTGGAATGGTTTGCGATCACGTGAGTATGAGTGTTTGGTCAGTGCGATCGCGTGGTCTTGTTTGCGATCGCGTAGAGTTAAAGGGGCGCGTGGGTTTAAGTGTTGATGAATCGTGATCGCGTGAGGTTGTCTGCTATCGCGTAAGGTAAATTGATGGGGCAAAAAGTTTGTTCTTCGCGATCGCGTGCCAAAGTTTGTGATCGCAGTGAAGGAATTATCTTAGCTGGGTAGAATGTTTAAAAGGCCGGAAGTGCAAATTTTGTTGTCATTTTCTCCATTGTTGCATGCGGACTTGAGAGCTTTTGAAAGAGAAATGAAGGGGAATCATTTGGAGGTAAGAATTTCAACTTCATAACTCGTTTCTATGTCAATTCTTAAGTGATTAAACCACAAAAATTCTTGAAAAATTAGCCAACTTGGGGAAGAAGGGTGCATGGGAAAATTGATTTTTCTTTTTAGGATTTGAGTGGGCAATTGTGGTCCGATTTTAGCGTTCTTGGTATGTATAGAATCGTGGCAGGTCGAGGTTTCTAGTGATGTAAAAGTTATCAAATTCTGAGACGTGGGCCTAGGGCTCGGGTTTGGCCGAATTTCGAAATTTTGTTTAAATTTGATGATTTTCGATTGGGTTGTGTTCCATGAGTATATATTGATGATGTTGACTAGTTTTCGGCTATATTTGGAGCAATCAAGAGACAATTTGAGGGGCAAAGGCATAGCGGACTAGTGTCGCGGCTCGGTAGAGGTAAGTAATGGTCTTAAATTTTGTCCTGAGGGTATGGAACCCCGGATTGCATTATTTTCTCACTGAATTTGGAATGGCGCACAAGTCGGATGAAGAACATGTGGCGCGTACTGATTTTTGGATTGGGATAGGTCCTCTCCGCGACGACTAATGAGTTGAATATTTACTCAAAATCTTATGTTAAATTATGTTCTAAAGATTTTTGAAATATTTGGGCTATAAGCCGTGTTTGGGGCCTCGTGCCAATCGGTTTAGACCCTTTGAGGGTGTTTTACTGCTTTTTTCCTCACTACCCGTTGATGATTTTACTCAGCATCATTATGCATACTGTTTTATTTGAAACTCAGCCTGATTTACACTACATGAGCATTAAAATGATGTTTTCGGGTCGAGTACCCCGTTCTATTACTTCGCCCGAGGGGATTTTTGAGTGGTTCCACCGAGTGTTGGTGAGGGCCAAGAGTGATGGTGAGGTGCTGAGTGATATTAGCGCTTGGGCTGAAGGATCCCCTCCGGAGTTTGTACACA
Source organism: Nicotiana paniculata (assembly GCA_005239505.1). NCBI lineage: Eukaryota > Viridiplantae > Streptophyta > Magnoliopsida > Solanales > Solanaceae > Nicotiana > Nicotiana paniculata. The sequence continues at coordinate 17,507 of ML341832.1, forward strand.
CCCCCAGTGAGCGCACCTAGTGCGAGTGATTGAGTGATTGGGAGGCATGAGTTGCTGTGAGGTGCTGAGTGATATTAGCGCTTGGGCTGAAGGATCCCCTCCGGAGTTTGTACACACCCCCAGTGAGCGCACCTAGTGCGAGTGATTGAGTGATTGGGAGGCATGAGTTGCTGTGAGGTGCTGAGTGATTGTGAGGTGCTGAGGGATTGTGAGGCATGCCCGAGGGGCTGATTATGAAACATGTTTTCTCCCGAGGGGCTACTTATGATTTCACTACATTCATTGCATACTGGATATTTGTTTTAAAGTTACTAAAAATGTGCATTGTTTTAAGAACTTTTATGAAGTTAATTTCGAAGGCATGATGATTTCGTATATCTATGTATACTATTGGAAAGTAAGGCTGTGTATATTGTGACTTTGATTTTTCTGTGATTCCTTGCTACTTAGACTTGATTTATCTCCATAACTACTGAGTTGGCGTACTCACATTACTTCCTGCACCTCCGTGTGCAGATTCAGGAGCAGAGATCGAGCGTTAGCTTATATAGATATATCGCAGCGGAGCCGGATCGTGGGGATATAGAGGTAGCTATTCAGCGTTCGCAGCATCTCTGCTTTCCCCTTCCTGTCGTATTTATCTTTGGTTCGGAGTTTTGTATCTTAATACGTTATTTTGACTTATTTCATTAGATGCTCATGACATGTTGGCTCCTGGTTTTCGGGATGGCAGTATTGTATATAAAATTTGGTTTATTATGCTAAGCAAAATTTCTGTATGTTGTTACGAATTTCTTGAAACTTATATGGGATTTTCAAGAGGAATTGTGAACACGCGGTAGTCAGCTAGCCTAGTTCCACGATAGGCGCCATCACGATCGGTTAGGATTTGAGGTCGTGATAGCTTGGTATCAGAGCCCTAGGTTATATAGGACTCAACGGTCATGAGAAGGTTTAGTAGAGTCTTGCAGATCGGTACCGAGACGTCTGTACATCTTCGAGAGGCTGTTGAACTTTTAAGAAACATTCTATCTTTTTTGAACTCTTTCGTGTTGATATATTGATTCTTTAAATTTGAACTTACGTTGTTTCATTCTCTCACAGATGGTGAGGGCACGCCATACCGGTCAGGGTGACCAGTCACCGGCTAGACCAGTGAGAGGTCTAGGTCGTAGTAGAGGTAGGGGGCCAGCCCGCGCAGCAGCCGGGGCAGTACCTTAGGATCCCCCTACCGATCATGATCAGGTTCCCGTCGACGGTATCCCAGCGGGACAGGCGCAGGCACCAACAGTGCCTATGGTTATCCCGAGTCTTCAGGAGGCCTTGTCTTAGATATTGTCAGTATGCACCGGTTTGGCTAAGGCCGTTGCCATGTCTTCTTCTTCCACCACAGCTCTGGCCGGGGGGGGGGGGGGNGCAGCCCCAGCTCAGCCAGCTGCTCCGGTTCAGGATTATGTGGTCCCTGCTATGCCTGAGGACGAGCAGCGCAGGTTAGAGAGATTTAGCAGACTTCAGTCTCCGACTTTCAGCGGTACAGAGAGCGAGGATGCCCAGGGATTTCTAGATAGGTTCTAGAAGATACTGCGCACCGCGGGTATTCTGGAGACCAGTGGGGTCTCGTTTGTTACCTTTCAGTTTGCGGGTGCTGCCTTTACTTAGTGGGAGTCTTTCGAGAGGCATAGAACTATTAGTTCAGCACCTCTTACCTGGCAGCAGTTCTCCGAGATCTTTTTGGAGAAGTATGTTCCTCAGTCCCACAGAGAGGAGCAGCGTAGGCAGTTTGAGCAGCTGCACCAGGGAGATTTATCAGTCACTCAGTACGAGATGAGATTTTTTGAGTTGGCTAGGCATGCTTTTGAGATTATCCCTACTGATAGGGAGAGGGTGAGGAGGTTCGTTGATGCTCTTTCTTATCAGCTTTGGTTGCTTATGACCCGAGAGAGAGTATCGGGTGCTTCATTCGAGCATGCTGTTGACATAGCTCGAGACATTGAGTCTGTTCGCCGCCAGGAGCGGGAGGAGAGGGAGGCCAAGAGGCCTCGTGGTTTGGGCAGTTCCAGTAGTGCTCCCTTCAAGGGAAAGTTTCAGCAGGGTAGGGGCCGTTCATTCATGCCACCTCAGTCAGGCCGCCCAGCTTATAGTGGTGCATCTTCGGGGCAGGGTCCCCGTGGTTTTCAGTTAGGCCGTACTTCTTTTGGTTCCCTCCCAGCTCAGAGTGCAGCTTCAGCACCTCCAGTTCATGGTTCATCTATACAGGAGTCTTCCAGTGGTCGTGCAGGTGCTAGGGGTTTCTATCAGTCCCCTCCTTCAGCTCCGGGTAGTTGTTTTAAGTGTGGAGAGTTCGGGCACGGGTAGAGGCAGTGTCCCCGCCATTCCAGTGGATCTTCTCAGCAGAGGGGCCAGCCCTCGACTTCAGCTCCAGTCACTTCACCACCCGCCCAGGCAGCTAGGGGTGGTGGTCAGTCAGCCAGAAGCCGCCCTAAAGGGGAGGTCGAGCAGGGGGAGGTCAGGCTCGTATGTATGCATTTCCAGCTAGGCCGGATGCTATGGCCTCAGATACCGTGATTGCAGGTATTGTTTCAGTCTGTTGCTGTGATGCCTTGGCTTTATTTGACCCTGGTTCCACATATTCCCATATTTCTTCATATTTTGCCAGTTTTCTGGATGTGCCCCGTGAGTCTCTAGTCACCTCTATTCATGTGTCGACTCCGGTGGGCGATACTGTTGTTGTGGATCGTTTGTATCGGTCGTGCACTATATCTATTGGGGGTTTGGAGACCCGAGTGGACCTATTGTTACTCAACATGATTGATTTTGACGTGATATTGGGCATGGATTGGTTATCTCTATGCCATACTATTCTTGATTGTCATGCTAAGACCGTGACCTTAGCTATGCCGGGGTGTCTGAGGGTTGAGTGGAGAGATTCTTCCGAGTATATGCCTAGCAGTGTGATTTCTTACCTAAAGGCTCGTCGCATGGTTAAAAAGGGGTATTTATCTTATTTGGCCTTTGTGAGAGATGTCGGTGGTGAGACTCCCGCTATTGATTCAGTTCCTGTGGTTTGTGATTTTATAGACGTGTTTCCTGCAGGCCTGCCAGGCATGCCACCTGACAGGGATATTGATTTTGGTATTGACTTGGTGCCAGGCACTCGGCCTATTTCTATTCCACCATATCGTATGGCACCAGCGGAGCTAAAGGAATTGAAGGAGAAGCTTCAGGAGCTCCTGGATAAGGGGTTCATTCGGCCTAGTGTGTCACCTTGGGGTGCACCGGTGTTATTCGTCAAGAAGAAGGATGGGTCCATGCGTATGTGTATTAACTATCGGCTGTTGAATAGGGTTACGGTGAAGAATCGGTATCCCTTGCCCCGCATTGATGATTTGTTTGACCAGCTTCAGGGAGCCAGAGTGTTTTCCAAGATTGATTTGAGATCTGGGTATCATCAGTTGACGATTCGGGATTATGATATTCCGAAGACTGCTTTCAGGACTAGGTATGGTCATTATGAGTTCTTGGTTATGCCATTTGGGCTGACCAATGCCCCATTTGCGTTCATGCAATTGATGAACAACGTGTTTCAGCCTTATCTTAATTCCTTTGTCATTGTGTTCATTGATGACATCCTGGTTTATTCTCGTAGCCAGGAAGAGCATGCTCAACATTTGAGAGTTGTGTTGTGGAGATTGAGGGAGGAGAAGCTTTATGCAAAATTCTCCAAGGATGAGTTTTGGCTGGGATCGGTAGCTTTCTTGGGGCACGTGGTGTCTAGTGAGGGGATTTAGGTTGATCCGAAGAAGATAGAGGCGGTGCAGAGTTGACCCAGACCATCCTCAGCTACAGAGATTAGGAGTTTCCTTGGTTTGGCAGGATATTACCGTCGCTTTGTAGAGGGATTCTCTTCGATAGCTTCGCCTTTGACCAGATTGACCAGAAGGGTGCCCTATTCAGATGGTCTGATGAGTTTGAGAAGAGCTTTCAGAAGCTCAAGTCAGCATTGACTACAACTCCAGTATTAGTTTTGCTTGCTGGTTCGGGTTCTTACACAGTTTACTGTGATGCTTCTAGAGTTGTCTTGGGAGCGGTATTGATGCAGGAAGGTAGGGTGATTGCCTACGCGTCCATACAGTTGAAGATGCACGAGAATATTTATCCAGTGCACGATCTTGAGTTAGCTGCCATTGTCCATGCCTTGAAGATTTTGTGGCATTATTTGTATGGAGTGCAGTGTGATATTTTCACTGATCATCGCAGTTTGCAGTATCTGCTGAGGCAGAAGGACTTGAATTTGCGTCAGAGGAGATGGTTAGAGCTCCTCAAGGATTATGATCTCACTATCTTATATCATCCGGGGAGGGCCAATGTAGTGGCCGATGCCTTGAGTCGCAGAGCAGAGAATTTGGGGAGTTTAGCTTACCTTCCGGTATCAGAGCGGCCATGAGCTCTTGATGTTCAGGCCTTAGTAGGTCATTTGGTGAGATTGGATCTATCAGAGCCCCCGTGGGTGTTGGCTTGTGTAGCCTCCAAGTCTTCCCTCTATGATCAGATTAGAGCACGCCAATATGATGATCCACATTTGCTTGTTCTTTAGGACCGGGTCCGTCACGCTGATGCTAGAGATGTGGTTATTGGTGATGATGGGGTCATGAGGATGCAGGGCAAGATCTGCGTGCCCAATGTAGATGGGCTTCGAGATTTAATTCTAGCAGAGGCTCATAGTTCGCGGTACTCCATCCATCTGGATGCCGCGAAGATGTATTAGGATTTGAGGCAGCATTATTGGCGGAGGAGAATGAAGAAGGATGTCGTGGAGTTTGTGGCTCGGTGCCTCAACTGTCAGCAGGTTAAGTATGAACACCAGAGACCTGATGGGTTGCTTCAGAGGTTTGATATTCCGGAGTGGAAGTGGGAGCGGATCACCATGGACTTCGTAGTTGGACTCCCACGGACTTCGAGGAGGTTTGATGCTATATGGGTTATTGTGGATCGGCTGACCAAGTCCGAGCACTTCATTCCTGTTGGTCCTACGTATTCATCAGAGAGGTTAGCTGAGATTTATATCAGGGAGATTGTCTATTTGCATGGGGTTCCAGTTTCTATCATTTCCGACAGAGGCACTCAATTCACATCTTAGTTTTGGAGAGCCGTGCAGAGAGAGTTGGGTACTCAGGTTGAGTTGAGCACATCGTTTCATCCTCAGACCGACGGGCAGTCAGAGCGTACCATTCAGATTTTGGAGGACATGTTGCGTGCTTGTGTGATTTACTTTGGTGGTTCATGGGATCAGTTTTGCCACTAGCGGAGTTTGCATATAATAACAACTATCACTCGAGTATTCAGATGGCCCCGTATGAGGATTTGTATGGTAGGAGGTGTAGATCTCCGGTGGGTTGGTTTGAGTCGGGTGAGGCTAGGCTATTGGGCACAGACTTGGTTCAGGATTCTTTGAGTAAGGCAAAGTTAATTTCAGAGTGGCTTCGCACGACGCAGTCTAGGCAGAAGAGTTATGCGGGCCGGAAGGTCCGAGATATGTCTTTCATGATTGGGGGTAAGGTGTTGCTGAAGATGTCACCCATAAAGGGTGTTATGAGGTTCGGGAAGAGAGGGAAGCTGAGTCCCAGGTTCATTGGGCCATTTGAGGTTCTTCAGAGAGTTGGGGAGGTGGCTTATAGGCTTGCTATGCCTCCCAGTTTATCGAGTATTCATCCGGTATTCCATGTTTCGATGCTCCGGAAGGATGTTGGTGACCCTTCCCATGTTTTGGACTTCAGCAAGGTTCAGCTCGAGGGTGATATGTCATATGAGGTAGAGCCATTGGCTATTTTGGGTCGTCAGGTCAGGAAGCTGAGGTCTAAGGATATAGCTTCAGTGAAGGGTCAGTGGAGAGGCTCCAGGTATGTTTCTAGACCCGTTCGAGGACGAACGTTTGTTTAAGTGGGGGAGGATGTAACGACCTGACCGGTCGTTCCGTGAGATTTACCCCGTTTCCCCTATTTCTGCATTTTTCATGTACCACTATCTTATTTTTGATGTATTGGGTCAGTTGGTTTGGGCCCGGAGTGGTTACAATGAGAGTTTAGGCATTTAGCCTTTTAAAATAGCCTAATAGTTGAGAAAGTCAACTGACAGTTGACTTATTGGTAAACGACCCCAGAATGCGAATCTTATGGCTCGAATAGCTTCGTTAGGTGATTTGGGACTTAGGAGTGTGTTCGGAATATTTTTGTGATGTCCCGTGTAGAATTATGCTTGAATTGACAAAAATTAGTTTTTGGCGATTTTCGGTTGGCAGTGGAAATTAGGCTATCGAGGTTTGAATGGAATTTCGGAAGTTGGAACAGGTTCGTAATGTCATTTTGGATATGTCTACAAAATTTCAGAGCAATCGGAGGTGTTTTGATTGGTTTCAGCGTAGTTGGCAAAATTTGGAAGTTTCAAAGTTCTTAGGCTTTAATTTGATGTAAATTTGGTGTTTTCGTGTTGTTTTTGGTGTTTCGAAGGCTTGAATAAGTTTGAATAATATTGTGGGATATGTTGGTATGTTTGATTGAGGTCCTGAGGGCCTCGGGTGTGTTTCGGATGGTGAACGGACCAACTTTTGGCTTGAAATCTGGGCAGATTGCTGCTGGTGTAAGGTTCTGGTTTCCTTCTACGGGATCGCGTGAGGATGTTTGCGACTGCATAGGGTTAATTGGTAAGGCAGGATTTTTATTAATCGCGATCGCGTGGAATGGTTTGCGATTGCGTGAGTATGAGTGTTTGGTCAGTGCGATCGCGTGGTCTTGTTTGCGATCGCATAGAGTTAAAGGGGCGCGTGGGTTTAAGTCTTGATGAATCGCGATCGCGTGAGATTGTCTGCGATCGCGTAAGGTAAATTTATGGGGCAGCAAGTTTGTTTTTCTCGATCGCGTGCCAAAGTTTGCGATCGCAGTGAAGGAATTATCTTAGCTGGGCAGAATTTCTAAAAGGCCGGAAGTGCGAATTTGGTTGTCATTTTCTCCATTGTTGCATGCGTACTTGAGAGATTTTGAAAGATAATTGAAGGGGAATCAAGGGAAATCATCTGGAGGTAAGAATTTCAACTTCATAACTCGTTTCTATGTCAATTCTTAAGCGATTAAACTACAAAAATTGTGGAAAATTTAGCCAAATTGGGGAAGAAGGATGCATGGGAAAATTGATTTTTCTTTTGAGGATTTGAGTGGGCAATTGTTGTCCGATTTTAGCGTTCTTGGTATGTATAGAATCGTGGGAGGTCGAAGTTTCTAGTAATGTAAAAATTATCGAATTCGGAGACGTGGGACCAGGGCTCGGGTTTGGCCGAATTTCGAGATTTTGTTTAAATTTGATGATTTTCGATTGGGTTGTGTTCCATGAGTATATATTAATGATGTTGACTAGTTTCTGGCTAGATTAGAAGCAATCGGGAGCAAATTTGAGGGGCAAAGGCATAGCGGACTAGTGTCGCGGCCCGGTAGAGGTAAGTAATGGTCTTAAATTTTGTCCTGAGGGTATGGAACCCGGACTGCATTATTTTCTCACTTAATTTAGAATGGCTCACATGCGGATGACGAACATGTGGCGCATATTGATTTTTAGATTGGACTAGGTCCTCTCCGCGGCGACTAATGAGTTGAATATTTACTCAAAATCTTATGTTAAATTATGTTCTAAAGATTTGTGAAATATTTGGGCTATAAGCCGTGTTTGGGGCCTCGTGCCAATCAGTTTAGACCCTTTGAGGGTGTTTTACTGCTGTTTTCCTCACTACCTGTTGATGATTTTACTCAACATCATTGTGCATACTATTTTATTTGAAACTCAACCTGATTTGCACTACATGAGCATTAAAATGATGTTTTCGGGTCGAGTACCCCGATCTATTACTTCGCCCGAGGAGATTTTCAAGTGGTTCCACCGAGTGTGGCCGAGGGCCAAGAGCGATGGTGAGGTGCTGAGTGATGTTAGCGCTTGGGCTGAAGGATCCCCTTCGGAGTCTGTACACACCCCCAGTGAGCGTACCGAGTGCGAGTGATTGAGTGATTGGGAGGCATGAGTGGTTGTGAGGTGTTGAGTGATTGTGAGGTGCTGAGGGATTGTGAGGCATGCCCAAGGGGCTGATTATGAAACATGTTTTCGCCAGATGGGCTACTTATGATTTCACTACATTCATTGCATACCAGATCTTTGTTTTAAAGTTACTAAAAATGTGCATTGTTTTAAGAACTTTTATGAAGTTGATTTCGAAGGCATGATGATTTCGTATATCTATGTATACTATTGGAAAGTAAGGTTGTGTATATTGTGACTTCTATTTTTCTGTGATTCCTTGCTACTTAGACTTGATTTATCTCCATTACTACTGAGTTAGCGTACTCACATTACTCCCTGCACCTCTGTGTGCATATTCAGGAGCAGAGATCGAGCGTTAGCTTATATATATATATATATATATATATATATATATATATATATATATATAT